>JAMZAV010008076.1:0-39152 GCA_024449915.1 Sweltsa coloradensis | reverse complement strand
TGGGTTTTTTTTAAAAAATTTAAATAATTTTCGCTTTTTAAGGGGAAACATTAAAATTATAACCTTGGTTAAAAACTGGAAATAAGCATCTAAAAAAAAAAACAGTTTTTTAAAAAAACCCATTTTAAACAATTAGAAATGTTTGAGGCGCGTGATGGAGGAGATGAAGGGACATTATTCGGGTATGTAATATTTTAATAATGCATATAATAATTAATTTTTTGGAGGGTTTTCCACAATTAACAATTACACATAGGGGCAGAGTTGCCACTTTCAAGGATTTCATCCTTTTCTCAGGATTTTTAGAGTGTCTCAAGGATAACAGGATTTTGGGCAAAATCTTAGGATTTTCTACTGTCTTTAAAAAATAAAATACATTAAATTAATACATTTTTTAAATTCAGCCAAAAAAGCAATGTAGACAGTAAAAAACATCAGGTACTAGTAAAAATAAACATAAGTGACTGCATAGGCCTAACATTTACCGCAAGTGGTAGTTATGGTGAGTAGGCCTAAAAGTAAAACGTTAAAATATATTGGAAGAAAATTCTGATTCTTATGCGTTTGTCTGCACGTAATTTTGACTAGATTCTCGAAAATCAGGCTGGCATAACATGAAATCTGAAAATTTGTAACATTCCTTCGCGGTTATAATACGCTAATGCTGAATAACTGTTTTCAAGGATTTCTCAGGATTTTTAAAGTATCTTTCAAGGATAAAAAAACTGAATAGGTGGCAACCCTGCATAGGGGAGTTTTTCCCGACCAATAAATTTAAAAAATATACTCTTAAGTCGTTTTCCGGGTACTTCAGACCACTAGTGTCTGAAAAAAATTTCGCCTCCGGCGGCTGGGGCTGTGCCCCAGACCCCTTTGTTTCCCGCAAAATAAGACTTTGAAATTATGTGCACCCCCACAATAATAACTCACGAGCCGCCCCGGATTCTCAGTTACTTGACCTAAAGTGGACTTAGACAGTTTTGCAATAGAAAGATGTTGAAATTTGGAATGTTTTGATACCAGGCATGCATATTGGTCAAATGTGGACATCAGTTTTACCTCTTACCCCACGATATATTATATTATCAAAGTACTAATGGAGTTTTCCATTTTCCGCACTGAATGTGAACTAACATGAATCATCATCCAATAGGAATTTGAGTGTGAACTCAGTGCCAGTGAATAGAAACCGTTGGCTGTGCATTCGGAACGATTGCTACACTGAGCCGTCCGAGGACAGTGCAACAAGGTTAGTGGCTAGTGCAACGGCTCTTTATGTGGGAGATTTTCGTCAAGTCGTGTTCCATTGAGGATTGAACCAGATTGCATGAGTGCAATGACGTTTCAGTGCATGCCAATGGAAAATGCCATTACACTATTGATGCAAATAATCAGGCTTTACTGAATAGTGAATATAATAGCCCCCCCCCCCCCCTACATATATACACACACCCAAAAAAAACTTCTGATTCACTCTTGTATTCTATTTGTAGCCAAAGCATTATCAATGCGTTTTCAACACGTTTGAATATCCCAAGCTCTAAATCCAGTGGTTAATTTGGGGGAGGACGTGTCCACCTACCAGTGCTCTTTATAATTTATTCAATTTCAATTTATTTTGGACTATCAACAAATAGCAATTATAGTTGCAGTAAAAAGTCTTGCTCAAGTTTTATCATTGAAAGGTACATATACGGTATGGCACACAGAACTCTATGGCCCGAATCCCAAGAACACATTTTGTAGAAAAGTCCAAAAATTGGTTGAGTTAGAAAGTTATTTTTCAGTGCAACTACAGTCAAAGTCATTACAACGAACCCCCGGGCCGGATTCCCCAAAGCGGGGTAAATTTCGGGGGTAAAGAATCTAACCTCCGTTTTAACCTCCACTCAAAACCTCCAAATTTAACCTCCTTTTTAACCCCTGTTTCCGTATTCACAAACGCTTTTTTACTGTGGAGGTTAGCCAGAGGTAAAAACTAAGCTCAAACGATGACGCCATTGATGACGTCATGAATTTAACCAATAAAAATTGTCGCTTTAAAACACAACCAATAGAAAATGGTTTTATTAAAGATTGTTTTGGTACGAAATTTAAATTATCATAATATTGCAAATCTTTGTGTTTTTGTTAGAGTAAATGTTAAGTAAAATAGGGTAATAAATTGTTTTTAGTACTCAATAATTATTTATTTCTGACATTATTATTTATTAATATATTATTTAATTTAGTTATTAATTAAAATTAGTGTAAATGTTTATATATTAGCACCAGAATATTGCATTTCTAGTTCCCACCATGAAATTTGACATGGTGTAAGAAAATAATATGATTATTAATAATCCGCAAAGAGGCAAGCTATAAGTCAAAATAAACAACCCCTAAACCCCCCCTTTAAAAATTGGAATGGGTATTAGCTTGTACCAATACATTTTATGACATTTCAAATTACTTATTTAAATTTAATATGTCAATGTATTTTAATCACATTTAACTACACTTCTTTCCACAAACAACGTTTTTTCCTCCCCCAACCCCTAATAGTGTATGTTATTGTTCTCTAATACCTGTAATTCCAGCACTAACTATAGTGAGATGCTTAGTGAAGTGAGCTATTAGCAGAATTTTGGGTTGAAGATACTTTAAAAATAATATGAAAAAAAAATAATCAATGTGGAGGCAAGCGATATTACACCCCTAGTATCCCCTTTACAACCTTAACGTTGAATGAGCGTTGGGTCGTATTTAATATATTTTGAATATTTAGTTCCCAAATAAAAATCATGTCTTAACGTGTTTGATCCAATCAACAAAAGATCATTCCACAACCCCTATTTTTTTCACCCCCACCCCCTAATAATTATACTATTAGTGACTAGCACTGGATAGTAAGTTCCCACTTGTTCAGCATAAAATTTGGCATGGAGATACATAATAATTTGATTATAAATAATATTTCTATATATTTTGGTTAGCGGGAAACACTCCCGCAAGTGGAATTGTTAATATTTATAAAAAGTTACATTCAGAAATTAAAAAATCCATCTCGATCGGGGTTCAAAACCCAGAGTCTTTGGACATGTGGGAGACCACGATCGGGTTGAATTTTTAGTCTTTGAATTGTATTAAATATTAATAAATAATGTGCGGGGGCAAGCAATTTTTCACCACTACTTCTCCCTGCCACCAAGGATTAGCCGTATTTTACGCTATTTGAATATTTTTACTGCCAATAAAAAAGGTGTCAAGTCAACGTATTTGAATGATTGAACTAAAAAATTTATCCATTCCAATAACACAATAATTACAATACAACAATTCACTCACACAATACAATAATTAGAGGCCCTACTTTTTTGTGGGTGTCTCAATTCCAGAAGTTTTTTCTGCATTATTTACATTTTACATAAACGGAATAATATAATTATTCGTTGTACCATTCTTTTGTATTATATATATATATTGTTTAAAACTTGGCTTTATAGTAGGCGACTATGACGCTGTTATGTTAGTAATTTAGACAGAAATTAAAAAAGTGACTACACCGGGGTTTGAACCCCGCATAGCTCAGTTGGTAAGAGCATAGCCCGGTAAGCTAAGGTCCCGGGTTAAAACCCCCGGTGTAGTCATTTTTTTAAATTTTCTGTCTAAAGTACTAATATATTATATAATATATATATATATATATATATATATATATATATATATATATATATATAAAACACTCACACACACATCAGTATTATAACCTAGCTGGATTGCATCCATATTAAAATATTTAAAAAAAAATTAAACAATTTTTTAATTTTTTAATCATAGATCCAGTTGTTAATGATTGTAAATTGAAAGCAACAACTGGTTCAAGAGAACCCTCCCCCATAACATGATGAACTTGTGAAGCCAACCCATGGCCATCATTGGTAATCAATCAATCCGGGTTTATACCTGGGGGAAATGGTAGGGAAATTGGTAGATTGTAAAATTACAAGATAAGTATTAGGTAAAACACAATTTTAAATGTTCAAATTATTTATTTATTGCAACACATAGTATATAAATCTGCAAAGAAGAAGCACAAGGAAAATTATGGCAGGCCTACTCTTTTACCTTAAAATTATTCAATTTTTTAACTACCTACAGAGCTAGAAAATTCATATGCCCAGATAGGCCCACCAAGACAACTAACTATGCATTTTACGGGCAACCAATAATACTTTTCAGTTGCCCGGGATGGCCAAGTAGGCTGATTGGGGTCATATGAAAAGAAGAAGACTTAAAATTTTCTGGGAATAAATCAAATATCAAATATTTAATACAATAAATTACAATATCATCTATTTTTTAACTTCGAATAGCTCTGGGCCAAGGAAAAATTTTACTGCTTGCCCAGGTTGCAAGTTTTAGAACATTTTCAAGCCTAAACCTAGAATAAAAACAGTCCATTAATAACATGCTCATGATATAAGCAGGGTGCCTACAAATTACTCAATACAAAGTTCCCTAGCACCTTTTTAAGATTTCCACATGAAAAATCATTTTTTCAGACTGCAAATTTGGCTTTCAGAGAAATAATAATATGGTATACCGGTAATAAGAGAATTTATTTTTCTCCAGAGTTTATGATTGGCCACTATGGCACATGCAAATGGGGGGTCCAGGGACTGTCCTTTGAACATTTTTAGTTTTATAGATTTATGCAAACCCAAAAATTTTCAATTAGGCCTAACTTTCTACAATTATTTATTTAGAAATTATTAAACCCATGACTCTGCATGTCATGTTTACCAACCAAGATGTATCATTAGTTACCCACAACCACAAAACTGATTTGAGAGTTGACTCAGATCCAATAGAATCGGTAGCGCAATTAATTGACTTCACACCCTTTAATCCCTCGAGTAGCTAGACGCAGGTCCCCTGACGACCCGGCCGTTCCGGTCCGGGTGAATGAGGTGCTGGTAGGCATACAGGGAGAGGCACAGCCGCCCCAAGGTACCGGTAGTTGGATATTCGTTTCAAACACACCTGAAAAAAGTATACAAATTATGTCAATTATTTCTCTCAGCCACAATCTACAAACCAAACCAAAATGTGTTCCCAATAGTAGGCCTAGACATAGTTATTGATACATAAATAATAGTACCTACCGGTACTGTAGACCTATTGTGCACATTGAATGTAAAGCACTACATGTGGTTTGCTCTATAATTCTCAACCTGTGTAGGCCTATGTAAATATATTTAGGCCAAATATTTTAATTTTCTGAACAGCAATATTTTTAGTAGGCCCTACATAATTTTAATGGGGGTTTAATATTTTTATATTTTACTTGTAGCTATTAGGGTAGGCCTATCAATATTTATGCTCTATGTGAAAAATGAAATAAACCAACAATAAGTAGGGCCCAGTTAGGTAGGCGGAGGGGCCCAGACCAATTTAAGAAATTTCCCAAAATTCTCATTTTTTACAAAATTAGAAGTCAAAACATAACAACTCATGTAGGGCCTCAATATCACAGTTGACTAAACTATGGGTTTGGGCCCAGCCTATGCTGATAACATTCTACCTACTCAGTTCCCAAAAACTTATATTTTCAGGCTGAGAGGCCCCGAGAATTTCAGCAAGGAACATTATTGATAAGGCTACTTTTAGGGTACTTAAAAATATTTTTAAAAAGTTATTATTTACCTTCTTTATTAGCCTACATGATTCACTATTAAGGACCAATACTAATTATCATCTAGAGCTACATAAACCCTCATTCATAGTCGAGTAAAAATAAAATCCTACCGGTACTATCAATATGTGTTACACGACAGGATGCCAAAGAAAACTTACCAACTTGATCTTAAATAAGTAGGCATAGTGTGCTTATCGTAGGCCTCCCAGGCCAATGTCTATATTCAGGAATCTTTTTGTTTTCCACTGATCCTTTATAATTTTTCTTTAAAATCTTAGGCCTAAAAAAAAAAAAGCCTAGCTCCCACACCTATCAACAAACATGCCAAAACGAGCCATAGCCTACAAATATAACCGAGGCTTCTTAGTCGGCCTTCTGGGAGACCTAGGTCCTACCGTAGGCCTACTTACTTAGGCGCTGAAATCAGACGAGGAACCCAAATTTTTGATCACGGCAGCGAACGTCCGTTTGGGCGCCAGCCGCGGCACGCTACGCGCCATCTGCTGACGTCTGCGGGCAATGATCCGTCCGGTTCCAACTACAATAAATGAAACAAAATTAATTAAAACGATAATAACTTTGTTTTTAGAAGAACCCAGGGGATGCCTATGTAGGCCTAAGGTCTAGAGCAATACTATACTAGACCCGGCTAGACCCTAAAAAGCTTGAAAAGTCTGGGTAGGGCTAGGCCTTCACATTTTGAGGTTAAACCTGCCTAGGGCTTTGGTCCTAGGCTAGGCCTAGCCCAGTACTTCTTTGGTTGGGCTTTTTGCGCATGCATGCTTTGTAGGGGGCTAGGGGGGAGGTTGCGTGGAGCGTGTTGGTGTTAAATGAAATTTAATACCAAGTAGGCCTTACATATTGTATAGCCTAACATATACGCGCTTCGCGCCCCCCCCCCCCCCCAACCCCCATAAATGCTATCAGGCCACCAAACCAAAGAAGTTCTGGCTAGACCTAGCCCGACACAAGGCCCTAGGCTAGCCCTAGACTGACACAAGACCCTACCTACCTTAGCCAGCCCTAGCTGGCCAAGGCCTGTAGGCTGGTATGTACGTAACACATGGCTATGCCTAGACCTTAGAACATTTGCTTAGGCTCAGGCCTAGCAAGCGTTTTAAAAAACCCCGTTTATGGTTTATCCCATGGGCCTAGGCCCTAGGCCCAGCTAGCCCTAGCCCTAGCCTAGCGCACAGGGCTAGTAGCCTACATAATTTGACCAGATTGTAGGGGCTTTGCCCAAAAATAGGGCTAGGGCCGAGCTAGGGCCAAGCACTAGGCATTGATTATTCAATCTCACACTTTCCTTATTCAATTCTGATGATTGGGCTAGCACCCAGCATCTCCCACTGGATATAGGCCTAGGGCTAGGCTACCCTAAACCCTACTTCGATGTAGGACAATCTCTTGGCCCAAACTCTTGGCAAAACCTCTTCACAATTCGGCTACAGAGTGCAGATAGACTGTCTAATGCCTCGAATAAACCGTAACACATTTTGATAGACTGACAGCGAAAATTTTACTAGTATTTTGAAAGTGAAAGCCTCGGCCCCACTGGCCAAGACATTTTGAGCGACGTCTTGTTTACAAAACAAACGTCCGTGTACCGAACCTACCTAAAACCCGCGCGGGAAGTTAAAAGTATTTCAAATGTTGCAATGGAGTTACACACGTAAAATAATTTTGTGTTATTTTTTTCAGTCTACGTTTCAACAATATTCATGTTTAATTAACTATTTTTCATCAAATATCTGAAGTGGGAAAGGTCGGCCATTTTGAATAAATCAATTTCGGGGGTTAGATCTTTACCCCCCCAAAAAAAAGCAGAGGTTAATTTTGGGGGTTAAACTAACCCCCCAAAACTGCCTAACCTCCTTTTGTGAATACCGAAAAAGGGGGTTAGCTTCGGCTAACCTCCAAATTTAACCTCAATTTTTTTTAACCCCGCTTTGTGAATCCGGGCCCTGGGGATCCCCGCGATTATTTTGTTATAATAATTTTTTGTTAAAATGATCAGTCATTTTATTTCCGCTAAAAACAAGATCCTCGATCCCCAGAATACCAATGCAGCCACTGCGAGGCCTGTAACACGCTCGGGAGCGCGCTCGTCACTGCGCGCCTGCAGCCTGCGCTGCCCGCAACCCGCATTGCATCCGCGTGATGCAGGCAGCAGGCCTGCTCTCGCTAGGCGCGTAAGCCATGAGTGCGAGATAGACAGCCGTGGAAATCGAAGGCGCGACAATCTACTCGTCGGGTCGAGAGCTCACAGCTGACCATGCACGTGCTTGGTGAATGAAATGTCACGTCATCGGTTTTCACGGTCGTTGTGTCTTATCGCCCGTGCTGTACTTGTGTTTCAAGATGTCAAGTATTTTTCACGTTTATATCGATCAATGCCGTGCATGACGATCACATTTCCCTGTACCTCTTCATTGAATGTGTGAACGATATTTTCTACGAAGAATACGAATTTGACGAGAGCACTTGCACAGGCGACTGAACTGCATCCTTGAAGTCCCTAGGGAATGGTCGGGGTCTCCAAGGTCGAATTCGGCTCAGCTGTTGCAACACGGCTAGCGGCGACGTTTTACTTTTATATCCGAGAATAAGACACGGCAACTCTACTCATTTAACTCTTGCGCCTCAGTTTAACAAGTGTTGTATTGACAGCATCATTGATTAAAAACAATGATCTTGCAAATATATTCGCGTAAGAAAGACACGGCACTACTGAGAGTGCAACATATTGAGATTTGAGAATGTTTAGCTTTGTTTGTTGTTGTTTGTTGATTGATGGGCCGGCCTGACCATAGAGAAATAAGGCCCGACAACGTGAGTGGAACTGGGAGCGGAGGGGTAACCAGTCTCGTTGGCAGCAGGCGTGGTGGGGACTAGGGAAGTGGCCGGCTGGCGAGTGAGGGGTGATGCCACTGTTTAAAAAAAAAGCTCGGCGGAAAAAACAGTTCCTTGACTGGGAATTCCACAAAACCCTCGATTCAAAACAAAATTTTTGTTGTAACAACGTTGCATTATAGTCATGGTCAAAAATATTAGTTCGTTCAAATGATCTTTTCGTTAATGTTATTTTTCGTTGTAATGACTATCCTTTAACATTACTCACATAGGAATTCGGGCGGGACCACCCAAAATTCTCGGTGTAACGACTGTTTCGTAATAATAACGTTCGGTGTAATGACTTTTGACTGTATTCCCCAAGCCAAGTCCACAGTTGAAATTTGAATAAATTAACTATGGAACTTTGGACTTAAAAAATGGATGCTTAGAAAGATAACATCTATTTCAACCGATTTTGGAAATACCCATTTTTTTATTTAAAAAATAGACTTTCCTTAGACTACAAAGCTATGTGTGCCTCATATTATGATGTTTTAAGTTTTTAACTTGTAATAGACTTACTTATGTGCACTAAAAGAGCACACATTTAGTTGGAAGCTAGTAGTTAAGTGTTCACATTCACTATTGGTAGTTACTAGTTAACTAGTTATCTTTCAGTGAAACTATTTCCCAGGTCCACAGTTGCCAATATATTTAAGTTGAACACAATAACTTTGCTACAGTAGGCCTATTCAGTATTACTGTATATTTGAAGCCGTACCAAATTCAAGTCAATTCAGTACCTGTGCATTTCCTTCCTCTCATTCAGCACATTGAAAACACAAACTGTTGTCTATCTCAATATTATGAGGAAGCTGGAAAGTCCAAGGATCAGAAAGGTTAGTAGAAAATAGAAATACTACCTGGTATCAGTCAGCTAAATCATAGAAAAGGCTGGAATTACTTATAGTTTTAGTTTAATAAATTTAAAATTATTGGGATATATAATATATATAGTATATTATACTGTATATATCATTATATATAATATATATGTGTATAATATTATTATGTACATTCTTAAAGTATTAACCACAGCAATTTATTCAGTAAATAAAGAACTGAATAAAAAAAATCGTCAGATTGCCTGTTCAACTTGTAGCAAGAACACAATTTTCAAGTGGCATACACAAATAAAATTAGCTGCAAGGGATGTCAACAAATAATATCTACAGTAAGTAGACATTAATGTTGAAGGTATTTGAACTTCAGAAGTATTTTATATTATGTAAAACAAATACTTCTTCCCTAGCAACTATTAGATTCATTGTCTAGGACTATAGGGCACTGGAAATATGCCACTCCAGAAAATTAAATACACTATTTAGTAAAAGGAAGTTCAATCATGCCATTCGGATAATTGGGTCTGGACATGTTTATTGACCCATTGTTTTATGTTATGTCTCGTTGACACCCAAGTCTGAATTATACTGTATCTTCACACACTAAACAGACCATTTACAACGTAAATAAGGTGTGCCAAAGAGGACTATTACTGTAATTAGAGTATTAAATGTATACACTATAGGAAAAATATGCCTAAAAATTAACAGAAGCAGATGTCTAAAATAATTTCTTGTATGATTCATGGCCATACCAAATCAGAACTGTAAGCTAACACTGTATCAAATTATTATAAAGAATTACAATCATTCATTAGTAAATCACTTTTGAATTCTTTACTATTGAGAGAATATTATGATTTAGTATGTTGCTGTGATGTCCAGTCTTTGAAAGGGGTGCTTTCATGAGGGCTACACTCAACCTTGGACCCCCCCAACAATTTGGGATTTTTTATTTTTTTTTCCCCACCCTGCGCCCCCCCCCCCCCCCCCCCCGCGTTGGAAACTTGCTCGGTATGCGTATTGTGCTGTTCATTCTGTGTACTCCCACCAGTCTTTCTCGTAGCCTTCGTGTACGTGCTCCAGTAAGACTTTCCTGCGGCTGTCGCAGTACCTGCAAGTAAACAAGACGCTAGACTGCCGTATTTATGCCACAGGAATATTTGAAATTGTAGACTATAAGTTAAATAAGTGAGGTGCGGCCATTATGGGTCCACATTTGTTAATTATTGTTTATTATAAGTTAGTATAACATGCATTTTCAATTCGAGTAGGTAGTCAAAATTAGGGAGCGGTCATACTCAATGGTGGCTTATACTTGCGTAAATGTACAGCGACTAATGTTAATACTATTTCAATGATATCCAAGGGATGATCAATATCACGATAGATTAATATTAGAGAGAAGCATATAGTATTTATATTAAATTTAATAAACCAATGGGCAATGACCAATAGACGATTTTCAAATCACCAGAAGTAACATACGTATGCGCACGCAAAGCATTATGGGAGAAAGGGTATTGACAAGCTAAATGCATTATGCTCGGGTGTGTGGAGCACTGCGTTTCCAACAATGTCAAGGCAGTCCGCCACAATCCCAAGCATGACATTTAGAATGTAAATGCCCTTTCTCCCATTATGCTTTGCAACGGAGCGTGCATGAGCAGTTAATTCTGAAAATGGTCTATTGAGATGATAGCCTAGGTAGGCCTACCTAGATAATCGACATAGATAGGGTTCCCCAAATAAGCTGGCAGCCGGTCCCTGCCACCAATTAAAACAAAACGTTAGCAAGATGATTAGATCAAATCAGCATGTTATTAATGCTCGGAAAATGCCATACATTGTTTATTTATTTTTTTATTTGGATTAAGGACGCGTCAACCGTTGGGTCATAATGCACCACTCTAGCCTTGGGGGGGGGGGGGGGGGGGGGGAGGGGCCCATGCTGGTCAGAACCAGCCACGGGTAAGGGGAGGAAGGGGGGTTTCTCACGTCGCGGTCGTCATCGTCTTTGTCATCGTCGCCGGGGGGTCGTCAAGGGAAGGGGGCAAGGTCCCCGACGACGATTGCCAGAGCTCGCCTCTAGTTTCGGGGAGTAAGATATTCCGCTCTTTCTAGCTGATGTTTGCGAGGTGGACTTTTTCTCTTGAATCGCCTTTTACGATTAGCAGAGCCATGCTCTGGGCCAATTCTATCCCGGACCCAGTTATAGACTAGGAAAACGCTTAAGTCCCGCCGCGTTGTTGGATGAGCGTAATTGGTGCATTGAGCTGCCATTTGTTATGCGGATTTTCTGTTGTTCTTTGAAAAAATCATTACTAAGTTGAAGATTTTTTTAAATTAAATTAAATTAAATAAAAATTAACTTTTTTTTTTTTTTTTTTTTAATTAATCGTAATTGTTAAAAAAAAAAATTAAAAAACGTAAAATTGTGATTTTTATAAGAAATAATTTCTCGATTGCGCTCAAATTTAACACGAATATATTAATTCATAACATAGGGAACCACAAGTCTAACGCGGAAGCGAGTTCAGTGCATTAGAAGAGAATGTCCCCATAAGAATAGCATTAGGCAATTTTTAAAACGCTTGTATCTTTTGAACGAGAAGTATTTAAGAAATATCATTCACATTACGTCATAAACCATTCTTTTCTTCAACTATCACATATAGTAGAATTATAATACCATGTTTAGAATTTAAATGAGTTCGAGTTTAACAAGATGATGTTTGCATTTTTCATCTGCGTCGCGCGCCGATCCTCCGTGATTGGCTGTTGAATCGAAGAAACTAACATGTCGGACAGTCGAGTTCGCCGTGCACTTGGATGCTGTACGTGCAAAGCTGCTCCTCGCTAGTCGGCCGTGCGCATGCGTTGGTTCTCTCTCTCTCTTCTACCGTGCGTCTCTTTCTATTGAATCGCTCCAAAACGCGAAACATACATGTGTTTCTAAAACGTTTATTCAAATTCTGTTGCGACTTTTGTAAATTGAATGCATCAAATGTGTCAAGAAAAGAACGGTGATTAACGTAATGTGAATGATATTTCTTAAATACTTCTCGTTCAAAAGATACAAGCGTTTTTAAAAATTGACCAATGCTATTCTTATGGGAACATTCTCTTCCAATGCACTGAGCTCGCTTCCCGCGTTAGACTTGTGGTTCCCTATTAAGATTCTGCAAAAAAATCATTACAATCGGATAAAGCATGTAGGTGTTATAAGTCAAAGAATTGTAAAAAAAAAAGAAAAAAAAACCGTAAAATTTCGATTTTTATGATAAATATTTTTTTAATTGCGCTCAAATTTCACAAGAATATCTTAATTTATAAAATAAAGGTTCTGTGCAAAATTCATTAAAATCGGATAAAGCATGTAGGTGTTATAGGTCGAAGAATTTTTTTAAAAATCGAAAAAAATCGTAAAATTGCGATTTTCATGAGAAATAATTTTTCGATTGCGCTCAAAACGTGGCAGTTCTAAGTTCAGAGATTTCGATGGCCTCCATAAAATTTCATCGCAATTGGAGTATTGGTTTAGCCGGAATCGTGCGGACAAACAGACAAAAATACAAAAAAAAAAGGAAAAAAAAAACATTACGGATTTTTTTCTCCAGTGTAGTGAAATGGAATCTTCGCTTCGCTCGCTACGCTCATCCAACAATTTGATAATTTTTATTTTACTAGGAAAACGCTTAAGTCCCGCCGCGTTGTTGGATGAGCGTAATTGGTGCATTGAGCTTCCATGTGTTATGCGGATTTTCTGTTCTGTGAAAAAATCATTACTAAGTTGAAGATTTTTTTTTTTATTATTTAAAATAAATAAATAAAAAATAAACTTTAATTTTTACTTTTTTTACTTAAACGTAATTTTACAAAAAGAACAGCTCGTAAACTTTCGGTTTTCATAAGAAATAATTATTTGATTGTGCTCAAATTTCACACGAATATATCGATTCATAAATCTATGGTTCTGTTAAAAAATAATAACAATCGGATAAAGCATGTAGGTGTTATAAGTCAAAGAATTGTTTTAAAAAAGAAAAACCACGTAAAATTGCGATTTTCATGAGAAATAATTTTTCGATTGCGCTTAAATTTTCCACGAATATATAAATTCATAAAATAACGGTCCTGTGAAAAAATCATTACAATCGGACAAAGCGTGTAGGTATTATAAATCGAAGAAATTTTTTCAAAATCGAAAAAAATCGTAAAATTGCGATTTTTATGAGAAATTTTTTTTCGATTGCGCTCAAAAACGTGGCAGTTCTAAGTTCAGAGATTTCGAAGGTCTCAATAAAATTTCATTGCAATCGGAGTATCGGTTTAGCCGGAATCGTGCTAACAAACAGACAAAAATACAAAAAAAAAAAAGAAAAGAAAAAAAAACATTCCGAATTTTTTTCTCCAGTGTAGTGAAATGGAATCTTCGCTTCGCTCGCTACGCTCGCTACGCTCATCCAATGAGCGAAAAGCGATCGAGCTATGTTTGAAGCTGCATTGTAATTGATTGATTGATAGGGAATTTTGCATAACTCAACATGTAGGAGCCTAATCCTACACTTTATTCATGAAAGGTCATAGTAGAAAATCTTTTAAAATGCACAAAAAACAATGGAGAAAACGGACCTTATGAAGTAGCATTGCAAGTTCTTTTGGATTTCCGGTACTGGTAGCAGACTTTTAGGAATTCTAGAGCTTGAAGATTTGGTACACCTTGCTAATGGTAGGATTACTTCTTTAGCCACCACTGTTTTAAGTAGTACAACATTTGAAACAAGAGTTGATAGAAATGAATTTGCTAAAAGATACATAATATTAGGGTTGCCGTTTGATAATCAATACCTATATCGATCGATAATCAAATAGCTTGCCCTTCCCAATTTTGTAATTAACCGCTTGCGTTGCAGAACCTTATAAAATATTTCCAGTCCAGACATGAATCGCTTTATTCCGTGAAAAATGTGTCTACTTCGAAATCTACAACACGCCAAGTCCGAAGTGCAACGCATCGCCCCTGCCCTATTGCAGTGTAGGCAACTTGGATGGCGTGCGTGTGTTGCTGGTCGGCTTCACTCGCCGCGCCTCCAGGCGCCGATTGCTCAACCTCACCTCGACACTACCAATATTGTAGTACGCCACTCAAGGTGAACACAAGCATCTATCGAGATGCATACCTCCCCACCCCGCACCAACTCGGTATCTCTCTACTTCATTCCGGAGTGCTACGATAATATTATCTTATCAGTTCTCCAGGCCAATATTACGTCGTCTTCCAAAGTAATGTTGAATATCATTCATCTTGTCACGTAATAAATATCGGAGTATTGAATAGTTGCCGAGTGATAATATCTCATAAATGAATGAACAACAATCACAACAAAAGCAGAAATGAAACTTCCCGAAGCACGACCTTCACAAAGACAACACACGAGCCGGGTAGCATCTGTTTACACTGTGACTACGTAGAGCGCTCTTGTCGGGCTGGCCGAAACAAACAGCTCTACAATAATGGGTTATAATTTTATAAACAATACGACATGCAAATTTAACGCACTTTAGTTCAGAGAGGACCTGAATAGACCATATAAATAATTTTGTAATTTTGATCAAGGAACGTATTATTTCATCATTTGAAGCAGAAAAATGACATTTTTTGTGCTGTTAAAATATAACACATTTACCCTAGGCCTTCAAGGAAAATGTAATACGTACTGTCACACAACAAAGGGACTTAACTGTTAATGAAATTAACTTTAGAAACAAGAATCATTTGCATCTTCCGCGATCGTTGGACCGAAGTTCCGCTGCCATACCAGTAATATATTTGCAGCCTTAACAATTGTAGCTTACCTGTATTTATCCTGCACCTTCTGTTTAATATCTGCCAAATTTTCTGACGTAATGTCTCGTTCCAAATACTCCGACAGGGTTTCAGTTGCAGTTTCAAGGTCCTTCTGGTTGTCCTACAAAAATAAATTTAAGTGTGCTCAAAGAAAATAATGCTACATTAACAATGAAGTAAATAACATCATGATAGACCTAGAGATTCTTTAACAGTGGATTGATTGCCATGATTGGGTACATGTTATTACAATCATGTATTTATTTTATTGTTTATTCCTTGTCAATATACATTTAAAAAAAACAAGGAACGGCATCGACGCTGCCAAGTATTTTGCTAAAACACTTAAAATCTGTTACAAATCATGTGCCACGAAGAGCCTCGCTGAACTTCTCTTTCAAATCTGTCATTACTCGTCATTACCTCTCCGTTCATTGCATTTCATACTATTGATTAAATCAGAAGAGTATATTTATTCCAACCTAGCGATGTAGGGCTTTTTTCAATGTACAGTGTGACCACTTATTTTTGAACACACAAATTAATTTACGAACAAAGTACTACCTATGGGTAGGCCTACGTTCCGAATGATGCTCCTACGCGCCCACAACACCCAGACAGACATGCCCAAGATTTAACATTGGGCGTTACGGGCTTTGGTGATGGCGGCGGTGTTTACGGAATGTTTTGGGCATGCCCAAGGCTGCAAGTTAGCATCATTCGGAACGTACCTATGCTACAAACCTTAAAATTGTTTTTTGCTACAATTAATAATACAAAATACCTTACCTCAAATATAACGGTTTGGTTGTTCTTGCGGAGGTAATACGCAAACACGTATGTGTACATCAACGTCTGTCGGCATTGACATAAATATCAACAGCTTTCCTCAGGAACTGGACCTAAAAGAACAAATTCAAAAGTTTAATCCATCGAAAGCAAGTAGCCTAAAGCAAATATGTATTCAAGTTGCACTTTCAAGTCGGAACGCAGTAATTGGCAACATATCACAAAGGCTAAACGAATTGAATCAGGTTCATGGTTTCTTTATCCTATTCCTGTGGGAATTTAAAATTATTGAAATGTATTTGTTCTGTCAATGCTAAATCAATTAGAATAAATCAATATGCGCAAACTGCCAATACCAAGTTTGTATAGGGCAGGGCATCGAACCGGTACAAACCAAAAACCGAAAAAACCCGATATTTTTCCTGAACCGAAAACCGTTTCAACTATAAAGAAGTACCTGAAGCGAAAACCGAACCGTAACCGAATTTCTTATTTCGGTTTTTTCGGGGTTTTTCGGTTCAGGGGGCAGTTTCAGTCACAAAGTCTAAAAATCGCCAAATTGCGAAAATTGGGAAAAAGCAAAAAAAAAGTTTGTTTTTTCCCTTTCAGAAGTGCGGGCTCATACCTTCTTTTCATATGTCCAAAGACACCTGCCTACCACACCTTTCATAAACGCCGACTTCAGAATGTTGTTGTTAACCGTGAAAATTAAATTAAGGTCACTTTAATTTAGTGTAGTAAGGCTGTAAATAGACGACACTCCCCATCACCGCACCCATTGATTGCCTTAGTCCCGTAACGTTCATTATCCCAGTCTCTCATATCGGCCTCTACAGACATAGACCTGATTTGAACTGAGGAGTGAGGAGTGAGGACTGAGGAACATTGTGGAATTTGGACTTTGAGTCAGGTTTTGGGCTTTGGGCATATACCGGTATATGTTGGGAATTGATAGATGTGGGCATGTATCGTAACTAATGTTAGTAAATATCCTTACAAACGTTTTCAACTTTTAAAAAAATGATACTTTAATTGATATTTTGCCTTATAAAATGTAAAATAAAATAATCTGGTTCAAACCGGTTTAAAACGGTTCGAACCAAACCGTTATTTTTAGAAAGATCGAACCGAAAAAATAACGCTGTACCGAAAACCGAACAGAAATAAAAATTATTTCGGTTCGATCCCCTGGTATAGGCCTAGGGGCTTTGTATCCTTTTAACATGGTCATTGTGCATCTAGGTAAAGTTGTGCTTTATCCCCTTACCTCAATCCACGACATATTGTGTTGTTGCATCTCTTCCATCTTCTCTTTGACGGACGCATAAAGTTTATGTTCAAACTTGAGAGACTGCATGTGGTTCATGTACCGGTTGCAATAGAATAAATACCGCTGCAGTGCAGCTCGAGACTTCTCTTGGGCATCCCTCGCCGCTTTGGCCTCATCTTCGTCATAGCGATTACAGTTGTACCACGACGAACCGTGCGGCTCCCATGGCCCAAGACAAACCCAACAGAAGTCAGCCTTGCAATTCTGGTTCTTGCAAACCATATGATTGCAGCCACCGTCTTTTTCGATAGTGACGTTGCACTTTGGACATTCCTAAAAACAAAATCTAGGTTGTTCAAAGTGTAAAAAGGCCTAATGGCTGGTTAAGTTTATTATTTAAAAAATAATCTCAATCAATTGTGACATTCATGGATTTTATATTTTTTTTTAATGAATAAATACATGCCTGTAAATTAATACCGAATACCTGAGTACCGCTGTCATTTTGTGTAGTCTATACAAATTATAGCCTAGGCCCTAGCCGTTTTAATTACACTGATTTCCTGAACAAAACACGGTTGAAATAACAATGCACAGCACTCACCCGCTGCGTAATATTTCGGTGACATCCATCACCTTCCTCAGACGCGAGGTTACTAAGGCTTCCCTTGAAGAGGCACACAGGTGGCGCCCCCACGCCCTGTCGACCTCGTCGTGAACCAACGGCCCCCACATGGCGGGAAGCTCAAGACTTGGTTGATTAATGATGTTAGGAAAATAAGTCATAACTGCTGCCTGTTTCAATTTCCTCTTGAGCGTGTTGTCTTCTTTAAACATTATTTTAACATCTGGCCAATTAATGCCCGTTTTACAATCAAACAGGTGGTTCTTAAGTTTACTTGCCGCTCTAGGTTTTCCTTCCAATATATTTTTGTGTTCATTAACATGAACAATTGTCGGTGTTTTGGTTTCACCCAATAGGAAAAACTAGAGCGGCATGTAAACTTAAGGACCACTTGTTTGATTGTAAAACAGGTATTAATTGGCCAGATGTTAAAATAATGTTTAAAGAAAAAAACATGCTCAAGAGAAAATTGAACAGGCAGCAGTTATGACTTATTTCCTACATCATTACGACAAGTCTTTAGCTTCCCGCCATGTTGGTCACAAGGGTGATCATAGTGATGTTTGCGAGGTTGACTTTTCTCTTGAATCGCCTTTTACTTAGCAGAGCTGCTCTGGCCAATTCTATCCCGGACCCAGTTATAGACTAGGAAACGCTTAATCCCGCCGCGTTGTTGGATGAGCGTAATTGGTGCATTGAGCTGCATTTGTTATGCGGATTTTCTGTTGTTCTTTGAAAGAATCATTACTAAGTTGAAGTTTTTTTAAACTAAATTAAATTAAATAAAAATTAACTTTTATTTTTTTTAATTAATCGTAATTGTTAAAAAAATTTAAAAACGTAAAATTGCGATTTTGTAAGAAATAATATCTCGATTGCGCTCAAATTTAACACGAATATTTTAATTCATAACATAGGGAACCACAAGTCTAACGCGGGAAGCGAGTTCAGTGCATTAGAAGAGAATTTTCCCCATAAGAATAGCATTAGGCAATTTTTAAAACGCTTGTATCTTTTGAACGAGAAGTATTTAAGAAATATCATTCACATTACGTCATAAACCATTCTTTTCTTCAACTATCACATATAGTAGAATTATAATACCATGTTTAGAATTTAAATGAGTTCGAGTTTTAACAAGATGATGTTTGCATTTTTCATCTGCGTCGCGCGCCGATCCTCCGTGATTGGCTGTTGAATCGAAGAAACAAAACATGTCGGACAGTCGAGTTCGCCGTGCACTGGATGCTGTACGTGCAAAGCTGCTCCTCGCTAGTCGGCCGTGCGCATGCGTTGGTTCTCTCTCTCTCTTCTACCGTGCGTCTCTTTCTATTGAATCGCTCCAAAACGCGAAACATACATGTGTTTCTAAAACGTTTATTCAAATTCTGTTGCGACTTTTGTAAATTGAATGCATAAAATGTGTCAAGAAAAGAACGGTGATAACGTAATGTGAATGATATTTCTTAAATACTTCTCGTTCAAAGATACAAGCTTTTTTAAAAATTGACCAATGCTATTCTTATGGGAACATTCTCTTCCAATGCACTGAGCTCGCTTCCCGCGTTAGACTTGTGGTTCCCTATTAAGATTCTGCAAAAAAATCATTAAAATCGGATAAAGCATGTAGGTGTTATAAGTCAAAGAATTGTTTAAAAAAAAGAAAAGAAAAACGTAAAATTTCGATTTTATGATAAATATTTTTTTAATTGCGCTCAAGTTTCACAAGAATATCTTAATTTATAAAATAAAGGTTCTGTGAAAAAATCATACAAATCGGATAAAGCATGTAGGTGTTATAGGTCAAAGAATTTTTTTTTTATCGAAAAAAATCGTAAAATTGCGATTTTCATGAGAAATAATTTTCCGATTGCGCTCAAAAACGTGTCAGTTCTAAGTTCAGAAATTTCGAAGGCCTCCATAAAATTTCATCGCAATCGGAGTATTGGTTTAGCCGGAATCGTGCGGACAAACAGACAAAATACAAAAAAAAAAGGAAAAAAAAACTTTAAACGGATTTTTTTTCTCCAGTGTAGTGAAATGGAATCTTCGCTTCGCTCGCTACGCTCATCCAACAATTTGGCCTTCTATAATTTTTATTTTACTAGGAAAACGCTTAAGTCCCGCCGCGTTGTTGGATGAGCGTAATTGGTGCATTGAGCTTCCATGTGTTATGCGGATTTTCTGTTCTGTGAAAAAATCATTACTAAGTTGAAGTTTTTTTTTTTTATTATTTAAAAATAGATAAAAAATAAACTTTAATTTTTAATTTTTTTAATTAAACGTAATTTTAAAAAGAAAAAATCGTAAAATTTCGATTTTCATAAGAAATAATTATTTGATTGTGCTCAAATTTCACACGAATATATCGATTCAAAAAAATAGGGTTTTCTGTTAAAAAATCATTACAATCGGATAAAGCATGTAGGTGTTATAAGTCGAAGAATTTTTTTAAAACAAAAAACAGCGTAAAATTGCGATTTTCATGAGAAATAATGTTTCGATTGCGCTTAATTTTCCACGAATATATAAATTCATAAAATAAAGGTCCTGTGAAAAAATCATTACAATCGGACAAAGCGTGTAGGTATTATAAATCGAAGAAATTTTTTAAAAATCGAAAAAAATCGTAAAATTGCGATTTTTATGAGGAATTTTTTTTCGATTGCGCTCAAAAACGTGGCAGTTCTAGTTCAGAGATTTCGAAGGTCTCAATAAAATTTCATCGCAATCGGAGTATCGGTTTAGCCGGAATCGTGCTAAAAAAACAGACAAAAATACAAAAAAAAAAGGAAAAGAAAAAAAAAACATTCCGGATTTTTTTTCCAGTGTAGTGAATGGAATCTTCGCTTCGCTCGCTACGCTCGCTACGCTCATCCAATGAGCGAAGAGCGATCGAGCTATGTTTGAAGCTGCATTGTAATTGATTGATTGATAGGGAATTTTGCATAACTCAACATGTAGGAGCCTAATCCTACACTTTATTCATGAAAGGTCATAGTAGAAAATCTTTTAAAATGCACAAAAACAATGGAGAAAACGGACCTTATGAAGTAGCATTGCAAGTTCTTTTGGTTTTTCCGGTACTGGTAGCAGACTTTTAGGAATTCTAGAGCTTGAAGATTTGGTACACCTTGCTAATGGTAGGATTACTTCTTTAGCCACCACTGTTTTAAGTAGTACAACATTTGAAACAAGAGTTGATAGAAATGAATTTGCTAAAAGATACATAATATTGGGGTTTTGCCGTTTGATAATCAATACCTATATCGATCGATAATCAAATAGCTTGCCCTTCCAATTTTGTAATTAACCGCTTGCGTTGCAGAACCTTATAAAATATTTCCAGTCCAGACATGAATCGCTTTATTCCGTGAAAAATGTGTCTACTTCGAAATCTACAACACGCCAAGTCCGAAGTGCAACGCATCGCCCCTGCCCTATTGCAGTGTAGGCAACTTGGATGGCGTGCGTGTGTTGCTGGGCGGCTTCACTCGCCGCGCCTCCAGGCGCCGATTGCTCAACCTCACCTCGACACTACCAATATTGTAGTACGCCACTCAAGGTGAACACAAGCATCTATCGAGATGCATACCTCCCCACCCCGCACCAACTCGGTATCTCTCTACTTCATTCCGGAGGGGCTACGATAATATTATCTTATCAGTTCTCCAGGCCAATATTACGTCGTCTTCAAAGTAATGTTGAATATCATTCATCTTGTCACGTAATAAATATCGGAGTATTGAATAGTTGCCGAGTGATAATATCTCATAAATGAATGAACAACAATCACAACAAAAGCAGAAATGAAACTTCCCGAAGCACGACCTTCACAAGACAACACAACGAGCCGGGTAGCATCTTTTTTACACTGTGACTACGTAGAGCGCTCTTGTCGGGCTGGCCGAAACAAACAGCTCTACAATAATGGGTTATAATTTTATAAACAATACGACATGCAAATTTAACGCACTTTAGTTCAGAGAGGACCTGAATAGACCATATAAATAATTTTGTAATTTTGATCAAGGAACGTATTATTTCATCATTTGAAGCAGAAAAATGACATTTTTTGTGCTGTTAAAATATAACACATTTACCCTAGGCCTTCAAGGAAAATGTAATACGTACTGTCACACAACAAAGGGACTTAACTGTTAATGAAATTAACTTTAGAAACAAGAATCATTTGCATCTTCCGCGATCGTTGGACCGAAGTTCCGCTGCCATACCAGTAATATATTTGCAGCCTTAACAATTGTAGCTTACCTTATTTATCCTGCACCTTCTGTTTAATATCTGCCAAATTTTCTGACGTAATGTCTCGTTCCAAATACTCCGACAGGGTTTCAGTTGCAGTTTCAAGGTCCTTCTGGTTGTCCTACAAAAATAAATTTAAGTGTGCTAAAAGAAAATAATGCTACATTAACAATAAAGTAAATAACATCATGATAGACCTAGAGATTCTTTAACAGTGGATTGATTGCCATGATTGGGTACATGTTATTACAATCATGTATTTATTTTATTGTTTTTTCCTTGTCAATATACATTTAAAAAAACAAGAAACGGCGTCGACGCTAGCAAATATTTTGCTAAAACACTTAAAATCTGTTATGAAATCTTGTGCCACAAAGAGTCTCGCTGAACTTCTCTTTCAAATCTGTCATTACTCGTCATTACCTCTCCGTTCATTGCATTTCATACTATTGATTAAATCAGAAGAGTATATTTATTCCAACCTAGCGATGTAGGCTTTTTTCAATGTACAGTGTGACCACTTATTTTTGAACACACAAATTAATTTACGAACAAAGTACTACCTATGGGTAGGCCTACGTTCCGAATGATGCTCCTACGCGCCCACAACACCCAGACAGACATGCCCAAGATTTAACATTGGGCGTTACGGGCTTTGTGTGGCGGGGGTTTGTTTAGGGAATGCTTTGGCACGCCCAAGGCTGCAAGTTAGCATCATTCGGAACGTACCCTATGCCTACAACCTTAAAATTGTTTTTTGCTACAATTAATAATACAAAATACCTTACCTCAAATATAACGGATTGGTTGTTCTTGCGGAGGTAATACGCAAACACGTATGTGTACATCAACGTCTGTCGGCATTGACATAAAATATCAACAGCTTTCCTCAGGAACTGGACCTAAAAGAACAAATTCAAAAGTTTAATCCATCGAAAGCAAGTAGCCTAAAGCAAATATGTATTCAAGTTGCACTTTCAAGTCGGAACGCAGTAATTGGCAACATATCACAAAGGCTAAACGAATTGAATCAGGTTCATGGTTTCTTTATCCTATTCCTGTGGGAATTTAAAATTATTGAAATGTATTTGTTCTGTCAATGCTAAATCAATTAGAATAAATCAATATGCGCAAACTGCCAATACCAAGTTTGTATAGGGCAGGGCATCGAACCGGTACAAACCAAAAACCGAAAAAACCCGATATTTTTCCTGAACCGAAAACCGTTTCAACTATAAAGAAGTACCTGAAGCGAAAACCGAACCGTAACCGAATTTCTTATTTCGGTTTATTTCGGGGGTTTTCGGTTCAGGGGGCAGTTTCAGTCACAAAGTCTAAAAATCGCCAAATTGCGAAAATTGGGAAAAAGCAAAAAAAAGTTTGATTTTCCCTTTCAGAAGTCCGGCTCATACCTTCTTTTCATAAGTCCAAGACACCTGCCTACCACACCTTTCATAAACGCCGACTTCAGAATGTTGTTTTTAAACCGTGAAAATCAAATTAGGTCACTTTAATTTAGTGTAGTAAGGCTGTAAATAGACGACACTCCCCATCACCGCACCATTGATTGCCTTAGTCCCGTAACGTTCATTATCCCAGTCTCTCATATCGGCCTCTACAGACATAGACCTGATTTGAACTGAGGAGTGAGGACTGAGGAACATTGTGGAATTTGGACTTTGAGTCAGGTTTTGGGCTTTGGGCATATACCGGTATATGTTGGGAATTGATAGATGTGGGCATGTATTGTAATTAATGTTAGTAATATCCTTACAAACGTTTTCAACTTTTAAAAAATGATACTTTAATTGATATTTTGCCTTATAAAATGTAAAATAAAATAATCTGGTTCAAACAGTTTAAAACGGTTCGAACCAAACCGTTATTTTTAGAAAGATCGAACCGAAAAAATAACGCTGTACCGAAAACCGAACAGAAATAAAAATTATTTCGGTTCGATCCCCTGGTATAGGCCTAGGGGCTTTGTATCCTTTTAACATGGTCATTGTGCATCTAGGTAAAGTTGTGCTTTATCCCCCTTTCCTCAATCCACGACATATTGTGTTGTTGCATCTCCTCCATCTTCTCTTGACGGACGCATAAAGTTTATGTTCAAACTTGAGAGACTGCATGTGGTTCATGTACCGGTTGCAATAGAATAAATACGCTGCAGTGCAGTTCGAGACTTTTCTTGGGCATCCCTCGTCGCTTTGGCCTCATCTTCGTCATAGCGATTACAGTTGTAGCACGACGAACCGTGCGGCTCCCATGGCCAAGACAAACCCAACAGAAGTCAGCCTTGCAATTCTGGTTCTTGCAAACCATATGATTGCAGCCACCGTCTTTTTCGATAGTGACGTTGCACTTTGGACATTTCCCAAAAACAAAATCTAGGTTGTTCAAAGTGTAAAAAGGCCTAATGGCTGGTTAAGTTTATTATTTAAAAAATAATCTCAATCAATTGTGACATTCATGGATTTTATATATTTTTTTTAATGAATAAATACATGCCTGTAAATTAATACCGAATACCTGAGTACCGCTGTCATTTTGTGTAGTCTATACAAATTATAGCCTAGGCCCTAGCCGTTTTAATTACACTGATTTCCTGAACAAAACACGGTTAAAATAACAATGCACAGCACTCACCCGCTGCGTAATATTTCGGTGACATCCATCACCTTCCTCAGACGCGAGGTTACTAAGGCTTCCCTTGAAGAGGCACTCTGGTGGCGCCCCTCCACGCCCTGTCGACCTCGTCGTGAACCAACGGCCCCCACATGGCGGGAAGCTCAAGACTTGGTTGATTAATGATGTTAGGAAAATAAGTCATAACTGCTGCCTGTTTCCAATTTCCTCTTGAGCGTGTTGTCTTCTTTAAACATTATTTTAACATCTGGCCAATTAATGCCCGTTTTACAATCAAACAGGTGGGTTTTTAAGTTTACTTGCCGCTCTAGGTTTTCCTTCCAATATATTTTTGTGTTCATTAACATGAACAATTGTCGGTGTTTTGGTTTCACCCAATAGGAAAAACTAGCACGGCATGTAAACTTAAGGACCACCTGTTTGATTGTAAAACAGGTATTAATTGGCCAGATGTTAAAATAATGTTTAAAGAAAACAACATGCTCAAGAGAAAATTGAAACAGGCAGCAGTTATGACTTATTTTCCTAACATCATTAGTCGACCAAGTCTTGAGCTTCCCACCATGTGTGGTTCACAACGAGGTCGATAGGGCGTGGAGGGGTGTCACCAGTGTGCCTCTTCAAGGGAAGCCGTAGTAACCTCGCGTCTGAGGAAGGTGATGGATGTCACCGAAATATTACGCAGCGGGCGAGTGCTGTGCATTGTTATTTTAACAGTGTTTTGTTCAGGATATCAGTATAATTATCATTCTCCGGTTAACAAGTCCTGGTGGTTTATTAAAATGTTATATTTTGGAACATTCTGTGAAAATGGTAAAATATTGAAATTGGTCATAACCACCCAATGTCAGGCGGTAGCTCTGAATGAGCGCTGTGTCATGTTGGGGGTCTATGATGCGTTTGACTTCGGGCAGTCTAAAATTCTTATTGCTGTCATATTTTTACATTGTACTGCAAAGTATGTAGGCCTAGGCCAATATGCATGCGACATTACATCGGGTCAGGAGTCAGGACAATATAAAATTAATCCTAGACTATAGTTCAAAACTCAAATCTTGGTTGTAATGTCAGCAGTCAGCATCCTACCATAGTCGTAGCCCCTACCTACCTTAGTGTTAGCCGCAATCCAGTTTGAAGTTTCAGAGTCGTCATCACATTTCTTGATCCATTTCCTGAGTAAATGGCACTTTACCGGATCGTGCCAGTTTTCCCCACACGAAAAGCAGAACGTGTGAGTGCACTTGCAAGTGACTGGCCGTGATTCTACGTACTGGACTTTGATAGCATTGTTGCAGTCTGGAGATGGACACCATCTTAGTAGTCTATTGCACTGCAACGTAACAACAAATAACCCACATGTAACATAACATGCAATTTGTGAAAACAATAGCCTTCAATGAAATGTAATGTGAAGAAATATAAGGGCATTCCTATAGGGCAGGGCATAATACATAAAAGTATTTGTAAACATTTAACATACCTCCACAAAGCTATTTGTTATGAGATGCTGATACTTCAGCTTGACTTTCGAATCCCTAACTAGTCGCATCACAGTAGCATCGTCCACCAGGATGTCGCACGCATGAGCGGCACACGCGATGGTCTGGCCGACTCCTTCCTCCATGATCTTCGTAGTCAAATATTCTCCCCAACATTGGGTGCAGAATCGATGGCCACATTCCAGACCAGTCATCATCTACACACAAAATAATACTCTTAGCCAAAACATCATGCAAATATTAATCAAGTAACAAATTGACCCAGACTGAATGATTTCATCCCAGATTACACAATGCCCTACTTGATGTCATGTAGTAAGTCTACACACCTCTAAATAAGAAAATAAATAAACACTTCTAAAATTGGTTTGCGTTTAACTGTTTAATATAGGCGCAGTATAACAATAATATACAATAGCAAAACTTCAGTCGGCTGAGCGAACCGCCGACTCACTAGCGCGCCATGCGGTCACAAGACTCAACCAATGGCATTTATTGTTGTGTTGTTGTAGATGATCAGGAGGTTGCTAGGGGCGCGGCGATTCGCTCAGCCGACCGACGATTGAATGTTGAAGTTGGAGTCTTGTGGCCGCTAGGGGCGCGCGTGACATTTCGGGGACATGTTTTACTACCGGTAGCGAGTTTTACAACTGTATATTATTGTAATACTGTGATATAGGTCTAGTATGTGTATGTAGCACTGCCTCCTAGATATTTCTGCAAGTTTTCTCTTTCCCTGCCTATACGCACAGTGTTGGTTGTTGTCCTGTCCGTCTCCATAATTGACCACTGGAGTACCTACTCAGTGTACCAGAGCTGTTTTTTTTTTTTACTGTTTACGTTTTTCTGACGTTTTGAATATCAAGTTGTTCAAGAATATGGGTTACTGCCTTATGTAAAAGTAGGCCTAATGATAATACCTAGTTCATTTAATAACTACTACGGTATCTATTTATGAATTTGTACTGTATGCAGTGTAAAACATGCTCTCGGGGGTGTAGACTGTAGTCCAGCGCTCCTGTGGACAAGTAGGGTGCACCGCCGTCTGGATGTATGTAAGATACAAAAGAGCTGCTTGTCATGGCTCAACAAAATTCGGTCATGACTTTCAGTGAACTTTCAGTCGGTAAAGAAGTTCATGCCCCCCTTAACTAACACCATCTATGGTTCAAAGCTGGAACTAGATCTGTGAAACTTCCTTTCCCTACCTGAGTTTGTTGTCATAATTCATGGAAAATAAAACAATTCCTTGATATAAAACGTTCCAACTAAATAAAAATAATAATTAACACCTTTATTATTCATTAATTAAAAGCCCGTCCAAAAGTCCCAATCCTAAACCTGAAATAAATCTACTTCCGCCCCCTTAACTAGCCCTATCTAGCGGCAGACCGACAAAGCTCTATGCCTTTTGCATGTCAATCATTTAACATGGGGAAATCCGAGCCACGACAAGCAGTATCATTTGTATCTTACATACATCCAGACGGCGGTGGTAGGGTGAATGACTCTTCAACAATCAAAACTTGTTGCATGGACAGACAGGGAAAGAGGAAACTTGCTGAAATATCTAGAAGGCAGTGATATGTACACACAACCCACTAAAAACAATCTTACGTACAAAACATGCACCACTCACTGAGGAAGGAAGAACCATGAAGCAGATTTCACATTCCTCTGTTCCTGATCCTGATGTCCTTCTGGGTAATGGAACCTGAAACAGATTCACCACGCAACTTAAGTGCCTCAACCAATTCTCACAATTCAAAGGGTTACCTACTTGCACAAAGGAACAAATTGGCATTTGCTCTTTAAAATTATTTGAGAAGAACTTTGCACAAGACACTTGAAACTCCTGTTGGAAAAGCCCTCCAAATAAAAGTAACTGTGCTTAATTTTGGTTGATCGACGGTCAAGTGTAAAAATTTAAATATGTACCGGTACGGCATTTAGGCCTACATATCATACATTAATCATTAGGTACTGATTTTATTAATACTAGTGATAGTAGCAACCTTTTTTTATTTTCACTTTTCACAGACACATGTTTCAGATGTTCGTCATTCCTGCCCCAACAATTTGATTTAGTTTTAGTCTTAGTGTACAATCTGAAACCTCATGAACTATGATAATAACCATGTTTGGAAGTACTAGTAGATAATGATTGACCCAACATTCCCTTTGTTGATTCTTGAGCATATTCAGCACTTTGAATTGATGTTTTCGTTCCAGCATCTTTAACATTCAGTTATTAACTTATTATGGCAGCATTTTCAAAATATTCATCTTTAAAAGGTTGTAATATCAGTTGAGATTCTTTTTTCTAGATTCAACCTTATGGTAACTTTAATAGAATGCAGGAATAACTTATCATTCATTTCATATTTGTACGTATGTCTTAATAAGTAAGAGAAAAGGATTTTTACTAAAGTTTATTTTAAAAAATTGTGCGTTTTTAGGCCATAGGCCTGGTCCTACCCATTTTTTAGCTTTAGCCCCTAGGGGCCTGTTCCGAAACCTAAGACGCTGTTCAACATTTTGGCATGCTAGAGAATGGTAGGGCTAAAGTATTTTCAACAGCTAACGGAACGTAACCGTAGTCTTATAGGCTACTCAATGACTTCATAGAAAGTCCTATTGCCTCACTATATAGTGGCTTTCAGTTCGACTTGTCAGCGCCTGATGCTACGTTAACCTAGAGAACCCCTTAGAAACCGATTTGACCGCTGACAATCCGAACTGAAAGTCACTATATAAGCCTTACTACCTACGTAGCACCTAGTAGGCCTACCCGGTAGCCTACATTTAAGTTTTACCACCGACCATTAAAACCATAAATAAGAGCTACGGTATAAAATGATATTGATTGACTTAAGTTGAAGCTTATTGTAGGGCCTATGGCATTACTTTTACTTAGGAACTTGTAATCACCGTTAGTATAAATTCATTTACGTACTTACATAGCCAAAGAAATTTTAGCTATCCAACCAAGTAGTAGGCTAGTCTAAAAACTGTAAATTTTTCTAGCCTTGTTGAGTTGACCTCACTGCATACTACTACATAACATACCTTGGGTTTATTGATTATCGTCGGCTTCCTAAATGGGTTGATGACTCGAGCTTCAGAAAATAGCTGGTCTTGATCCCCATCATAAAAACGTTCCATCAGTTTTTCTTTGTCCCATTTGAAATGGTTCAACAGAATGCGAGTCGTGGTAGCTGGAATCTGAAAGATAAGGGTTCCTGGTAATATTAATTTTTTAAGCATTGTATATAGGCCTAGGGTCAATGGGCCAGTTACATTTCACTCCAATCAGCTGTTCTGTTGTTATGTCAAAAATTACTTCAGAGAGCTTAAAGGGATCGTTCACCTCTTATGTAAAGGTTTACACAGACATCTATTTACCTAAGTAGACTCCATTTACAACAAATGATTGACCAAAAATAATCGTAGTAAATGTGCAAAGAAATTTCGTTCGTCTTCCCCACTTATCAGTCGTAGCAACAGTGCACGAGTAGCGGCCGGCAGAGTGTCGAGTGTCGACGCGAGCTGCGTCATCTTATTGGGCTATCACTTAGCACGCGACACAAGCTTTGAAGGAGGGTGGGGGATAAGACATTGATACTCGGTTTAAATTAGGTCGAAACAAAACACATGTGCATCTCTCAACTCGGCTGAGATGGATTTGCTAATTTCTGGATTCATTTACATAACATGTACATCTGTTATTCACACAAAGCAAAATACAAATATGCCTATACAATCTTGTAATCTCGTGTATGGAGCACAGCAGTCATGTCACTGTTTACAATAGAATGAGCAGGAGAAGGTGAATAACGTACCAATAGGGTGCACTTTCAGTCTTATCTTGAGTCTTGACGATGACTATTTTTTTGTGTACTTGGAACGATCATTTCCTTTAAAACATTTCATTTCATTTTCATTTATTGTCTTGTTTTGTCTCTACACTAGGTACGGCCATTCCATTCCATTAGCACAAGTATCGAGTGATTATTACGAAATTATGAAATTCTGTTGTTTCGACAATCGACTTGTTAGATATACTCAAGTGTCCCCCCCCCCCCTCACCCCTGGCTACCAGTCGAAAGATAAATATTTAATGCTGATGCACTAGGCCAGTACTCTTTGTATGTTGTCCAATATGCTGTTGACGGTGATTTTTTATCTATGTTTATGTTTGGAATGGTTCTAATATATTATGTGCCAGCCTGCATCTACTCGAAAAACGATTGTTTATCTTTTTACGGTGCAATATAATAGATAGTACAAGCGTAACCTGCAAGACTTATTCGGGAGGTCCCCGGTTCGAATGTTCGATACTTACCACTGGCAACCCTGACATTTACGTTTTTACGAAAACTGACGCTATCCCATAGCTACTTTATTAGCAGTATGTTTTTCAAAACAAGTGTTGTTGACCAGTGTTATGTATTGTTAGTGATTGTGAACGCGAGTCTTCCGCTTTGGTTTTAGTAGAACAGAGTATTTCGACCATAGACCGGGACCTGCCTCGCGCGATACACATCACTAGTGGATGTGCCGTGTTGCAACACATCGCCAGCTCAAGAACAGTGACGTCACTGTTCTTGAGCGCAGCGATGAATTTAAAGACCCCTATTGACGTAGGTCGGGAAATATGTACACAAACTACTTAGTGTTTATGTTTCTATTTGATATTAAGACTAACTTGTTAAAGAGGTGAACAGACACTTTAAGTATGATTTTTATAGTAACCTACATGTCCTAATCGTTGATTTTGAATAGTGTTGGCCAGTAAGAAGAAGCCTCATAAGAAAATAATTTAGTTGGAAACATCGTAGAAGAGAAATTTCAGTGATGGAATGTAAAACGTCAGTAGCGGAACAAAAAAACTTCAGTTGCAAAATAATGGGTTATTCAATACCTGGCGGAATGGCGTTGTGTGTAGTAACATAGGCCTACTATGAAACTTGCAAAAACACAACAATTCAACACTTAAAGTAGGTAAGTTAGAGGTTGTAAAATAAGATCCAACTATCAATAGCCTACTCCTATTTTACAACGCTTATATTAGCTTCATGTGTTTGCCTGTCTGTCTGGATGGAATCTTATAATCGATATTTCACCCACTTCTCAATGTTCAATCGAGCTGAAATTTTTCACACATACATATTCTTGATGACAATAGATGAATCAATTAACAGATTCACTAATTAATCACCGCAATTAATTAATTTTTGGATGAGCGAAGCAAAGATTCCATTTCACTACACTGGAGAAAAAAATCCGGAATGTTTTTTTTTCTTCCTTTTTTTCTGTTTGTATTATTGTGTGTTTGTTAACACGATTCCGGCTAAACCGATACTCTAATTGCGATGAAATTTTATGGAGACCTTCGAAATCTCTGAACTTAGAACTGCCACGTTTTTGAGCGCAATCGGAAAATTATTTCTCATGAAAATAGCAATTTTACGATTTTTTTTTATTTTTTAAAAATTTCTTCGACTTATAACACCTACATGCTTAATTCGATGTTAATGATTTTTTCACAGAACCTTAACTTTATGAATTAAGATATTTGTGTGAAATTTGAGCGCAATCGAAAAATTATTTCTCATGAAAATCGAAATTTTACAGGTTTTTCTTTTTTAAAACAATTCTTTGACTTATAACACCTACATGCTTTCCTATTGTAATGAATTTTTCACAGAACCTTAATTTTATGAATTAATATATTCTTGTAAAATTTGAGCGCAATCGAATAATTGTTTCTTATGAAAATCGCAATTTTACGATTTTTTTCTTTTTTTTAAATTACGATTAAAAAAAAATATAAAAAAATAAAGTTAATTTTTTATTTAATTTAATTTAATTAAAAAAAAATCTTCAACTTAGTAATAATTTTGTCACAGAACAACAAAAAATCCTCATAACACATGGCAGCTCAATGCACCAATTACGCTCATCCAACAACGCAATTAATAATTAAAGTTTTATATGGGAATCAATATTTCACCCACTTCCCAATGTCCGATCGAGCTGAAATTTTTCACACATACGTATTCTTGATGACAATAGATGAATTAAGAACAGATTCACTAATTAATCAATTAATTCATCATAATTAATAAATCAGAGTTTAAATGGGAATAGATATTTCACCCACTTCCAAATGTCCGATCAAGCTGAAATTTTTCACACAGACGTATAGGCCTAGGCCTATTCTTGATGACAATACATGAATCAATTTATCACATTCACTATAGTGTATCAATTAATTCATCATAATTAATTAATCAAACAAAGCATCATATGGGAAATTAGTCACAGCTAGTGAGGATGGGCCAACGAGATGCAGAAATTCGGACGCGTCCAGTGAGCACATATTCGATTACAACATTCGTTAAGACTAAAAAGAATAAAATAATATTACATGATTTTTTTATTTTCTTAAAACAACGCTCATATTTAAATGTACTAAAAAGTAAAAAATAAATTTTTGCCCAACAAATTTTTGCCTTACTTGGAAAATAAAAGCGTTGGGCGCATTCCCTCCATAAACAACAAAATTTTGTAATCTATGTCAATACCACTAGGAAAACGCTAAAGTCCCGCCGCGTTGATGGATGAGCGTTTTTGTAATTTTTTTGTTTGCGTTTTTTGCGTTTGTTTGCACTTTTCCTTTGCAAGTGCTTTTTGAATGCATTGTAGGTGATTGTTGTCAAGTTTCTATTGTTACGTGTTAATTGGTATTATAAACCTCAATAAACTCATATTAAAACCTTTATTTCTGTGGATTCTGGCTAACTTTTTCAACTTTTTTTCAAAAGGTACTACATCACCATAACCTTAATGTCCATGTGAAATCTGAACGTTGTAGCCCCACCCGTTTGGTCAGAATCGGCCCGAATGGGACGAAAATATTGCTCTAAAAATTGAAAAACTTATATTAAAACCTTTATTTCTATGAATTCTGGCTAACTTTTTCAACTTTTTCTTTCAAAAGGTACTACATCACCATAACCTTAATGTCCATGTGAAATATGAACGTTGTAGCCCAACCCGTTTGGTCAGAATCGGACCAAATGTCACGAAAATATCGCACTAAAAATCGAAAAAAAATTCGCAAAGTACGATATTCATGAGAAATATTTTTTCGATTGTACCCAAAAACAATACACCTCTAAGTTCAGAGAAAACGAAGGTCCCCTCCAATTTTCATCAAGATCGCATATGCCGTTTGCCCGGAATCGAGCGAACAAACAGACGGAAAAAAAACAAAAAAAAAAAAAAAAAAAAAAAAACAACCCGAGCTAAATATTTTGGGGGGTCAGTGAAATTGAAGTCTTCGCTCCACTCGCTACGCTCATCCAAAAAGCGACCAACGCTTTTATTTTCCGAGTAAGGCAAAAATTTGTGGGCGAAAATTTATTTTTTACTTTTTAGTAGGCCTACATTTAAATATGAGCGTTGTTTAAAAAAAAAAAAATTCATGTAATATTTGTGTTCAACTTCTGCAAATACCGGTAGCTTTTTACTAGCAATGTGCAAACCCACTATTTTTACTTCAATAATTGAAGTTCAAAACAATTATTGTTTTGAAAATCAAACTTCACAAAACAAATCACTCGTATTCACCCGCTAATCCCAAATCACATATTTGATTTATGCTTTAGAATGAATTTAGCGGGTAAAATTAAAAAAAAGGGGTTACCACGACCCGGGAAAAATTTATGAACTTTGTGATTTTCGAGCTAGGTCCCATCAGCAAAAATCTCCCATAAGAAATAATTTTGCGACGATCTTTCCCCCCCCCCCCCCCCGTGACCTTGGAGGCTTTGGTCAGAAAAATTATATTTTTCAAACACATAATCATCAATCACTCAGGACTGTAAATAGCGTTAAGGTTATGCAGTGTTTCATGAATCCAATAATATACAAACCTTGTGTTGCCGTAGTGGCTATTAACGACGCCCTGCGCCCAGTATTTAAAAGTGCCAGTAGACCAAATGCTACGTAAAATACGGCCGCCAAGTTTCCTCGCAGTGTTAAATGACGCAGTGTTAGATGACGTCAGCGAGTGATAGCGCTTTGAATATAGGCTAGCGACACCAGAACGAACCGTATATTTACGAGCGAGGTTGATAACGGTAAGAATCTTCCATACCCCTTGATTTACTTATAAGTAATTGATTTGATTAATTGATTTGATTCATTGATCATAAATGATCAATGGTGTACAAATTAATATTAGCCTAACAGGGGCCCTGACAAATATTATTTTATACCTACACTTTTGTAGTAGGCCTAAGTGTGTAGTACAAGTGTGTGAATGCAAGTGCGTGTGGGTGAGAGTGATTATGCATGAGTGTGAGTAAAACTTAGATTAGGCCCATGAATTAAGTCAGCAAGCATGTGAATGTGTCTTTGTGAGTGAGTGTTCTATGTGTAGTTTTATTAACATAGGAGTTACTTGTTTGATTGGCTTTCTAGTTTCTACATAAACTTCACCTTACTTGCTGTTCAAATGATTTCAAGTTACCCCGATTGTCTGCATGTCGAATAGGCAGTGGCAAATCACAAACTCGCAAGGGCCTTTAGTGTCAGTGGCGTATCCGGAAATTCATAAAAGGAGGGTCAACCAATTAATTCATAAATGTTGCCCTATCAGAGGCAAAGTGGAGGGTTGGGGGGGGGGGCTTGCCACTTGCCCCCCCCAAAAAAAATCTCCTTCAAAGTCATTTTGGTGAAAATCTGTGCATTTTAAAGCATCACAATGACTGACCAATTTTTTTTTAAGCTTTTATTAAAACTCCAGAGAGTACTACAACACTCAATATGGTGTAACATTAACCAACATTATACCTAGGCCTACAGCATTAGTTTACACTATCTTTACAAAGTATACCCCAGGGTTGCCGTTTTTACGGATTTTATCCGTTTTAACGGATTTTGAGGGTGCAAAACGGATCGACAAATTTTTATTCCAATTTACGGATTTTTTTTTTAAAAGCATTTTTTTTTAGTTCTTTGTTTTACGTCGTTTTTAACTAGGGCTGGTCAATATATATATATATAGGGCCTATATGTGCGATATCGATAAGTGGGAATATTTTTTATGCATAAATATCAAAATTTACACCAAAAATGCAAAATTTCGGAATTTTGATGGAGGTGCCGGGTCATAAAGCGCAGTTATGAGATCGTAAAAATCGTTTAAAAATGCATTTATGGTGATACCTTATCATTTATCAATCCTGTTTGGCATCAAATCATTAAAAATAAAAAATGATTTTTTTTTAGGCCTAGGCCACTCTTTAAAAAAATATATATTTTCATTTTTTTTTTTACAACAATTACATTAGGCCCTATGATATATCAATATAATATCAAAATTGGTACATTTAGGCATTAAAAGGATTTCTAAGGATTTTTGATGTGCTCAAACAGGATTTTTATTTTTTCTTGGTGGCAACCCTGGTAGGGCCTATAAGCTAGTTACAGCTTTGTGTATCCAATCCCTTTGGATGGTTACAGTCAGTCAAACATTTCAGCTATGACGAGAAAGGATTACCTAATGAATGTGTGATTATGAACACACAATGAATTATTTTGAATAGGCCCTAGCTACTAAAATCCTCTTTTGAATTAAGTTTTTGCTTCAAGGTCATTTTGGTGAAAATCTGTGCATTTTAAAGCAAGGCTAAAAAACAACTTTGAATCTACTAAAATTTTCTCCTTCGACAAAGGTCATTTTGGTGAAAATCTGTGCCTTTTCAAGAATGACCCAACTCTGGGTTGTTAAGTAGGGCTAGGACTAATTGGGGAAAATATATATATATATATTGAGGGGGGGGGGGGCGATTGGGGGCCCCCAAAAATAGGGTTAGGGTCAATCGGGGTAAGTGTGGCACCATTTTATGTTATTTGACTTTAAAGCTATGACAGAGCCGGATTAATAAATACAAAAATTCCCCAAAAAATTAGGGAAGGTCATTTATTATCTAACCAACAGATACTGCTATTCTATTTATGTAAAAAATTAATTAACTTTATCATTAAAAATGCAAATGAGAACGGGTGCTACCTGCCACACTTACCCACAATTATGGGGTAAGTGTGGCACCACTGGGGGGAAGTGTGGCACCCGCCTGTTTTACACAGAAGGAATGCACTTAGGAGCATGGGGAAAGTGTGGCAAGGTAGAGAATTCTCTTCTGACAAACATAAATTTTTTCCAGATTTTTAGTGACTTAATTTGATGTATATCACGTCATTATAAGATCGGCTAACATGTTTAAGATTAAAAACGGCAGCCGATTTATTAGCCTAGGCCTATAATAGTTGCCTGTAGGCATTAGGTTGTCAACTCTTCATTTTCAAAAACATCTGCCACAGATGCAGAGAAAATGTATAGGATTTGTTCACCCTGTTGAGTTACACCCTGGTTCAGGAAGAATTCCGATTACTTGTTTTAACTTCACGAACGATATGTCACTTTCTTTTGTACCCTACGAAATTCTTTTATCGTTCTGTCAAGGCATCGAAGTGCCATCACACTTAACTCATCATCGTCAACGGTGAACCATACAAACGTACCTGTAGGACGAAGGCTTTCTACATTTTACTTGCCTGTTAAAGAACTCAACAAGGATGAATATGCATCGTTTTAGATCGGCTCTTATTGAAATCCGTTTTTAATGTTATAGGATGTCCTTCCTGGTCTTCCACCAAGTCTGCCTAATCATTCGAACTACCCTCAACGTCAGACAAGACTTCCGGTCTAGGCTTATTTATCTTTTTCTGTTTTTTTTTTGTTTTTTTTTTTCATTGAAAAACCATCATGCCACACTTACCCCAAGAATTAAATTTTGTTGGGTAAGTGTGGCACCTTCTTTAAATTTGCCCATAGGCCTATAATTTTTTTAAATGCTCCTTTGCAATTTAGTACTTATAACCTCATTGAATTCAATAAGAGCATAAATAGATAAAATTAATGCATTCATACCCTTAAATTCAAAACATTACATATCTTGGCCGAATTGCGTTTTGTAATTAAAAAACAAGTGCTACCTAGTTAAAATGCCCGCTGCTCTTTGAATAAATTTTTTTATAAATGTATAAATTTGTGAAAATAAGCTTTATATGTCACTGAATAATCATTGTTTTATTTTTTTTTTCTAAGTTCATAAATAAACAAAATATGGCCCGGGTGCCACACTTGCCCCGGTGCCACACTTACCCCGATTGACCCTACCATACGTCCGGTTAAAGCCGGACATGTCCTCTTTTTTTATGTCTGGTCCGGGCGTCCGGGCGGTTTTTCAAAATAATGCAAATGTCCAGTTATTTCACCCAATTCCATGCAGAGGCGCATGCGCACCCTTCCGCCCCCTCACCATCTCATTACCATCATCAACTAGGCGGAAAAGATCGACTAACCTAACGTAATAGTGGGGTCTATAAGCTCAATAAATATAACAATCGTTCAAATCGTGAAGAAAGCATGAAAATTTGTGAATTTACTAATATGACCATAAGGAATCCAAAAATCGATGGCCCCAAAGTAAGTTCCTGTAACTTTCTTATTAATTGAATTAATAAAATTAATTGTTTAATTAAACCAACAACAAAATTTAAAGGAGACAGCAACACAGTCGACATTGGTGTCAAATGAAAGCTTATTTTACGGAGAATGAATAAATGAAAAAATATTTAAAAATTTATTAATTAATCATCTAATTAATTGAATTTAAGTAATATTTTACCACTTTCGATTTATGTATAATTATGTACACCTAAAATTCTACTGATTGTCATACAATTTCACCCCTTTACTAACATAATGCCAATAAATCCAAATTTTGATGGCCCCAAACAAAATTCCTTCAACTCTCAGATTAATGGATTAATGAAATTAATAATTAGATTAATACCAGTTAAATTTTTGACATTCACAAACCACAGTCAATGATGTATCAAATAATAACAAAACAAGCATAATAAAAGAGAAAAGTGATGGCCCCAAGGTCGGGTTCTTATCACTTTCCATTAATTCAATTAATTCAATTAACGGCAATTAATCACAAAAATTACAAAATTAAAGTACAAAATAAACACAGCATAGTCGACTTGGGTATCAAATGAAAGCTTATTTCACGAGTAAATAATGTTGGAAAAAATATTTTTCATTTAATAATTAATCATCCAATTAATTACATTTAGTAAAATTATACCACTTTTGACTTTTTTATAGTTATGTATTCCAAAAGCTTTAGGCTACCGATTGTCATAAAATTTCACCACTTTAATAACATAGGCTAATGCCAATTAATCCAAATTTTGATGGCCCCAAACAAAATTCCTGCAACTCCCAGATTAATGGATTAATGAAATTGAGAATGAGATAGATACCCTTAAATTGTCTTAACATTCAATTATGCGCTACGATTGACAATTGTAGTATTAAAACAATATGATCACAATAAACCTAAATAATGATGGGTCCAAACTGAATTCCACTTAATTATTATTAATCGAATTAATGGAATTAATTATATTTATTATTAATGGAATGTGTAATTATGATCCAAAACATAGTCGACTTGGGTACCAAATAAAGCTTTTTTTATGATAATTAAAATGTGAAAAATATATTTAGTTAATTAATAATATCTAATTAATTACAATCTAGTAAAATTTTACCACTTTGGTTATGCATAGGTTCAAAATTCTAACGTTTCATAAAATCTACCATTACTTACACATGTCAATAAAATAAAATAAAAA
>JAMZAV010008075.1:0-29519 GCA_024449915.1 Sweltsa coloradensis | reverse complement strand
GGGGAAAAAGGGAGTTTTTTTTTTAAAAAAAAAAAAAAAAAAAAACAAGAAAATTAAAGATTTTTAAAAAAGAAGGTTCTTCATATGATGGGGAGAGTAAAAATTGCTGCGCGTCTTTTTTTTTGGTACGTTCTGCAACCAAGATTACTTTTAGCAGAATGTAAAAAAATACGACGCCTTGTTACAACAGGAAAAAAGGGAAGCTGAAAGTTGTGGGACAATCGTGTGAAATGGAGGATCTACAAAACCGATTCAGGGTAGCGGAGAAGGTTTTGGGGAAGATAAAAGAAAAGGGTTGCTTTTTCCATTGACGACGGCGGAGAAACTAGGGCCTTTACACCGGTAGGTCATTTTGCCCCGCCGGGATATTATAAGGTAATGAATACGTTTATGGTGTTTTGATAAGTGTTTATGGTTTTCTTGGTTGAAGAAAAAGAACAGAATGTGAGGGAATTGATAGTAAAAGTAAACAATAAATATTTTTTAAATTTGAAAAAATAAAAAAATAAAAAAAGAATTTTGGAAAAAGTTACTTAAATAGCAACTACTCTTTTGACAACACAGGAAAAAGTCCTTCAACCGGAGGTCATACTGAATCGCAGTGATTGTGGGGGAACTAGGTAATTCCGGGGGCCGAAAGGGTGAAAAGCTATGTATGGGGTTCAACGTTTCGTTTTGATCCATAGAAAACAATTTCGAGGGTGAGAGTCTTTTTTTTTTGGTGAGAGGGCCATATCTAAAAAAAAAATGGCCGCCCCTTTCGTTTTTAAACTACGTATCTTCGTAAATTTTTGCCCGTTTTCAATTTTCAAAGGTACCATTCAAAAGGGTAAATGATAAAAATTTTAAAAAAATTTTTACAAATTTTCACAAAAAATCCAATTTGTTTGGGGTTATGTTACACAAACCTTAACGTTTACTTCACTTTCTCGTTAGGGAAACATATTTACTAGTAAAAAGGTTTTTCATTTCTAAAGTTGCTTTTTTGGGGGATTATTTATTTGTTTTTAAAAGAATCCATGCAATTTAAAATTTTTGACAATTATAGCCTGAGTTTTTTTAATTGAAGCGATGGCATGTGTAGAGAATTATGCTACTAATGTGTGATCTTTAGTTTTCATTTCTTTTTTGAGAAACCCAAATTTGGTGAAAAAATTAGATATTTGGTTTTCAATCGATTCGTTTGAACCCAACTTAAACAATTATGATTAAGTAAAAATTTCGATTTTTTTTTTCGAGACCTTCCTGGGCAAAAAAAGATGGCGGCCGTCATTTAACATTTAACTAAAATATTTTGAAAATATTTTCGCCGATTTTAATTGTAATGGTTTTCCTTCAAAAGGAATAAAAAAAGCTCAAACGTATACCAAAAATTTTCCCGAAAGTTAAAATTTTTTTAGGTTTATGTTTGGGTTTGAATTTTTAGGGAATTTTAACGATTTTTTCAGAGCACAAAAAGGGAAACAACTTTGTTTTTGGGGGACAATCATTCTTATAAAAACCTGATTTAACAATTTTGATGGGAAAAATTTCGATTTTTTTCTGAGCTCTTCCCCCGGGAAAAAACAAAATGGGGCCCCCGCCAATACCCCTTTTTTCCGCTATCTTTAAAGTAATACCGATTTTTAAATTTCCCTATACCTGAAAAGGTAATTTAAATGACCAATAAACTATAATTTAACATTTTGTTGAAAAATTTAATATTTAGTGAGGTTAGTAAAAAAAACTTAAATTATTTTCCACACCTCATCGTTATGGATCTTTTGGCGCAAAATCACATGACCAAAAAAAGGTTTTTGGATATGTTTGGCTTTGTTTTCGGCAAATTTTTTATGTATTCAATGAGTCCTTACTTTTTTGTTCCCAAAATACATCCAGAGATAATGTATTTAAAACGACGGCATGGTAAATGAATAATATATGCATCGAGTATTTGATCTTGATGTTTTTAAACAATTTCGTCGAGGGAAATAATTTTTAAAGAATTATGTATTGGTATCAATCGATTCGTTAGAAAAAGTACTTTAAAAATTTGATGAGGTAACCCGCCAAAAAAAAAAATGGCCGCCGAAAAAAAACTTTGTAAGTTATATATTTTCTGAGGTAATTGACAGACCAATTTCAAAGTTTACCGTTGGAAAGGTAATTAAAGTAGCAAAAAATTATACACTTGCAATTTTCACGAAACTTAAATATTTACTGAGGTAATCTTGTTGTGGGTAAACTATGACGCTGTTATTGTTGGTACCATAGACAAAAATTAAAAAAAAGTTCCCCACCGGAAATTGAACCCGGGCCCAGCTGGAAAAAGTATGACATTGACAGCCTAGATCCGGGATTTTTCGAATTCTAATTATTCACATCATCACCCAGCCCCCCCCCAGATCCGATCAGAAGCGTACCATAATACACAGAATAGCTGATGCAAATCATGCTGAAGAAGAATTTTTGTATACTAGGAGATGTGCTCAAGCAGAATGGTTTTCCCAAAATACCCAAATGATGACTTAAATACATGAGTTTTATAGATTGTAGGGGAACTTAAGCTATCTGAACACAGAAGGTATTATCCACAACGACAACGTAAAAATGTATTTAAGCAAACGTTACACATACAAAAACCTAGTATCGACAAACTATAACAAGCAAACACAAGCTAAAATATTAACAAAACACAATTCAAATCCGATGAAAAATAACTGAACTATAAGCAAAAATGTGATTAAAAAGAAAAGGGGTAGCCATTTTTAAATGACTCAATCTTGAAAGTGGCACGAATACATTTGATTTCCCTACACATATATAAACAAGGTTAAATATTTCTCTTGCTTATTTCATGAAGGAGCATACGGGACACAATATGTCACCATTTGGTCCAAACACCCCTTCAAAAGACGACTAGAGAAACTAGGGCGCTTAAAAACCCGGTTGGTTATTTTTGGTCACCTGTGATATTGTAAGTTATTAGATCAAACAAAGTAGTACGACAAGAGAATCAAGGACGCTTCAAAACCCTGTAGGTCATATTCCCTGCATTTGATATAGTTAGTTAATAAATTAAATGTGTTGATTTATATTTTTGTAACGATGTGTTTAATTAAGTTTAAGGAAGCGTCAACCATGAGGTCTTATTGCGCCACTCTAGCCAGGGGGGTTGTGCGTAGGGGAAAGGGCCCCTGCTGTCGAACCAGCCACGGGTAGGGGAGGGTATGTGTGTTAAACCCGACAAAGTCACGAGTTGCACTTCCCAATCTGAAATAATTTCTTGTATCAAGACGCCCCAAAGCCAACTAAGAGGTTGTAGACACCTCGGTTGCTGGGCAGAGCGGGGGGCTGGATATCTTCTCCCGGGTCCTAGGCTGGTTCACAGAGCCACGTCCAATGATTCTCTGTGCGACGAGACTTATAATGTATAAGAACACGAGCTCAGTACAATCTGAGTTATTTCTTGTATCAAGACGCACACGCCAACTAAGATGGTTGTAGACACCTCGGTTGCTGGGCAGAGCGATGCTGGATATCTTCTCCCGGGTTCTAGGCTGGTTCACAGAGCCACGTCCAATGATTCTCTGTGCGACGAGACTTATAATGTATAAGAAACCGACCTCAGTACAATCTGAGTTATTTCTTGTATCGAGACGCACACGCCAACTAAGATGGTTGTAGACACCTCGGTTGCTGGGCAGAGCGATGCTGGATATCTTCTTCCGGGTCCTAGGCTGGTTCACAGAGCCACGTCCAATGATTCTCTGTGCGACGAGACTTATAATGTATAAGAACACGAGCTCAGTACAATCTGAGTTATTTCTTGTATCAAGACGCACACGCCAACTAAGATGGTTGTAGACACCTCGGTTGCTGGGCCAGAGGATGCTGGATATCTTCTCCCGGGTCCTAGGCTGGTTCACAGAGCCACGTCCAATAAATAAATAAATAAATTTAAATTGTATTTAGAGTCTACCCACTCAGTTATATAACTGATTTTCAGTGGGGGACTTTAAATCAAAGCGACCAAGCCAACCCTGTAGGCCCCGACGCAATCGACGAGTGAGCGATAACCAACCAAAGATCGATTTTTTAATAGGAAATATAGCAATCAGTGGTATGGACAGTGCGAACACCCGCGAATCAACGCCAGAATCAACAAGGCCGATTCAGAACAACTCTGAAATTTATTATGTGCTTCGTTGCTAGGACGGCTCAAAAGTCACCGTTTACAAACTCCTAAGACAAGAACTGATGGACTTAAGTCCAAATCAGAAGTTACAAAACTTCTGACTGTAGCGGGAATCGAACCTGGACGTACTGCATTGGAAGCAGATACGCTAACCACAAGACCAACGAGCCACACAAATGATTCTCTGTGCGACGAGACTTATAATGTATAAGAACACGAGCTCTGTAGATTCCCAGATGTGAATACAGAGTTATTTATTAAATAACTGATCCGTTCAAGTGCTGAAGCTCTTATGAACACCCAAGCCTGAAGTGAAGCTCCTAACAGAAACAAAAGCAACACTGGCATCGGCTTGTTGGACTCACCGCCTTCGTTCACAACGTAAACAACACGATACTTGACAGTCACGGCCACGTGGATTGTTTCGTTCTTTTAAAGTTTAAGCTTAGTTGGATGAGCGAAGCGAAGACTTCAATTTCACCGACCCCCAAAAAATTTAGCTCGGGTGTTTTTTTGTTTTTTTGTTTTTTTTTGTTTTTTTTTGTTTTTCCGTCTGTTTGTTCGCTCTCTACCGGGCAAACGGCATATGCGATCTTGATGAAAATTTGACACGACCTTCGTTTTCTCTGAACTTAGACTTGCTACATTTTTGGGTACAATCGAAGAAATATTTCTCATGAATATCGTACTTTTACGATTTTTTTCGATTTTTAGTGCGATATTTTCGTGTCATTTGGGCCAATTCTGACCAAACGGGTGGGGCTACAACGTTCATATTTCACATGGACATTAAGGTAATGGTGATGTATTGCTTTCTAAAAGAAAAAATTGAAAAAGTTAGCCAGAATCGAGAGAAATAAAGCTTTTAATATACGTTTTTTGACTTTTTGTGCGATATTTTCGTGCCATTTGGGCCAATTCTGACCAAACGGGTGGGGCTACAACGTTCATATTATACATGGACATTAAGGTTATGGTGATGTAGTACCTTTTGAAAGAAATAGTGGAAAAATTTAGCCAGAATCCATAGAAATAAAGCTTTTAATACAAGTTTTTTTTACGGTAAATAAAACCAATTGACAAGAAACAAAAGAAACTTGACAACATTCACCTACAATGCGTAGGCAGCAAAACAAAGCACTTGCAAAAGTAAAGATATCCCACGCAAACTAAAACTTTAAAAAGCTCATCCATCAACGCGGCGGGACTTTAGCGTTTTCCTAGTCCTATTAAAATTAAGATTTTGTGAATTTATTTGGATAAAGGGGCGCGTCCTTACTGGTCAGAACCAGCTAAGGTTAGGGCGAGGGAAAGTGGGTTATCACGTCGTGGACGTTATCGTCTTTGTCATTGATCGGGGGACGCTGAATAGCGTCGACTGGAATAACGTCGACTAACTCGTTTGTACAGGCCTTGAACAACGAATGGTTAGGAGGAAGGTGATGAGGAACAAAGAAAGTACACTACACTCGAGGTGGTTGACGTCGTTCCAGTCGACGCTATTCAAGCGACTCATTGATCGTGTAGTATTGGTTGTCGTCGTCGTCGGGGAGGTCGTCAAGGGAAGGGAAAGAGGTCCCAGACGACGACCGCCTCAGATCGCCTCTTGTCTCGGGGAGTAATACCTTATACCTACTAGGAAGCTTCGCAAACGCTTTTTTTAGTAGCGCTGATGGATGAGCTTTTTTAAGTTTATAGTTTGCGTGGGATATCTTTACTTTTGCAAGTGATTTGTTTTGCAGCCTACACATTGTAGGTGAGTGTTGTCAAGTTTCTATTGTTTCTTGTCAAATGTTATTATTTACCGTAAAAAACTTATATTAAAAGCTTTATTTCTATGGATTCTGACGAACTTTTTCAACTTTTTCTTTCAAAAGGTACTCGATCACCAAAACCTAAATGTCCATGTATAATATAAACGTTATATCGCACTTAAAATCGAAAAAAATCGGAAAAGTACTATATTCACGAGAAATATTTCTTCGATTGTACCCAAAAACAATACACCTCTAAGTTTAGACACTTCGAAGGTCTCCTCCAATTTTTATCAAGATCGGATATGCCGTTTGCCTGGTAGAGAGCTAACAAACAGACAGAAAAACAAACGAACAAACAAACAAAAAAACATCCGAGCGAATTTTTTGGGGGTCAGTGAAACTGAAGTCTTTGCTTCACTCATCAAACTAGCTGATGTTTGTTTTGGTTTATAATTTTTACGAAAAACAAAATTCTAATTGCTTTCATAAAACAGAATGTATGTATCGAGTAAGCTTTAGACGGGTCGGGCAGGTCATAATCACATCGCCACCCGTGTTAAAGTAAGACTGAAAATATAAAAAAAAATTGGTGGTGGGGGATTTATTTGGGGGGGGGGGGTCGCTTCTTATTTGGGGAGTATATTTGGGGAGTATACACTAGCTGATTTTGCGAAGTGGACTATTCTCTTGAATCGCCTTGTACTATTAGCAGCGCCATGCTCTGGGCCAATTCTACCCCAAGCCCAGACGGCGACTGACATGATATCCACAACACGATACGTGGTAAGTTTACTTATAAAGTTTATGGTTTATTATATTCATTTTAAGTTGTAGCACCTTGAAAGTTTCCCAAGTACACTTTCAGGATTTTTTTGTTTTGGTATTGGTTTATTAGGATTAAGGACGGGTCAACCGTTAGGACATAATGCACCACTCTATCCTAAGGGCGGGGGGCATGCTGGTCAGAACCAGCCACGGGTTAGGGGAGGAAGGGGGGTGTCTCACGTCGCGGTCGTCTTCGTCTTTGTCATCGTTCGTTGTGTCATTGTCATCGTCGCCGGGGGGTCGTCAAGGGAAGGGGGCAAGGTCAATTATAAATTTTGTGTTTTTTTTCTTTTTTTAAACAATTTATTTTACTTATAACACCTACATGCTTTATTTTATTTTAATACTTTTTTCACAGAACCTTAATTTTATGGATTAGTATATATATTCGTGTGAAATTTGAGCGGAATCGAATATTTATTTATTATTAACATCGCAATTTTTGTTTTTTTCAATTTTTTAAAATTCATACGATTAATAATAAAAATTAAAAATTTAAGTTTATATTTTATTTAATTTAATTTAATTTAATTTTAAAAAAATCTTCAACTTAATAATAATTTTTTCACAGAACAACAGAAAATCGGCATAACACATGGCAGCTCAACGCACCAATTACGCTCATCCAACAACGCGGCAGGACTTAAGCGTTTTCTTAGTATCTAACATACAAGACACAAATACAATTGCACGTACTGTTGCATGTATGTAGAATAGAAGTGTTTGATATGGGGAGGCACGTGGCGGCAGAGGCAGGGCGGTCGCCTCGACGGCTGCGATCACGGCCGGCAAATAGGGTGGTCGTCGCAGACGGTATACCCCGACGTACAAGCAAGAGGCACGTGAATTGAAACCACGTGAGAAACTAGGACGCTAAACCGGTTAGGTCATATTGCGCCGCCTGTGATATTGAAAGTTAATGCAATGAGTTTATGGTGCGTTAAATGCTTAGCCTATATGCTTTCTTATTTAAAAAAATAAAAGTCTTTTGAGTTTAGGGTGAGGTTATGGAAGGATAAGGGGTTATTAGTTCGCGGTCGTGATCGTCTTTGTCCATCTAGTCGTCGTCGAGGACGTCGTCAAAGGAAGGGGGAGGTGTCCCCGATGACGATTGCCAGAGCTGGCCTCATAGAGGAGTGTAATGAAGCCCTGAGAGACCAGGGCACTCCAACCGGGCAGGGCCGTATTAAGAGATTTGGGGAGGCGGGGGCTAATTTTTTTGTGAGGCCGTTTTGTTTACTTAAATCTGTTGACTATTACCCCCTCCCCCCCCCGAGTGTGTAACAAACTGTGGAGAGTTAAATAGCGGCTAGTTTTAAACCGGCTACTGATTATTCTATTCCCATGTAGTTCCTAGTTTAAATTTATTAGGGAAAGATTAATTACATAAAATAGCTGTTTTTCTAATACCTAGAAATATTGTCAACTGAATTTTACACTTACGGAGGGGTATACAGAAGTCACTCTTTAGTTCAGTTCTTGATACACTAAAAAATACTTTTTTCTACATTTTGTTTATGCAAATTCTTCTACCGTCTTTTCAAACTTTTCAAAAGCCGAAGAACGTCATTTTCGATGGACATTAGGACTAGTGAATTGAGTCTCTTTTCACTCATTGTTGTGCGCAAGCGGTTTTGATTTAAACTCAATTTAGAAATGAACGTTCAAATTCACATAGCCACTGGTATTGTTAGATACAACTAAGGGAAATGTATTTTCAAGATCGTTTTGTACGATGTGTTGAAGAATTGCTTGAGCGTTATTATTATTTAGATCTGCATGTTTAATGTAACAGGAAAATTGTTTCAATTCATTAGGAAATGCAGCGTCGAGATCATTTGGGTAGAAAATTACTAAATTTTCGGCAGCAATCTGATCATCGTAGGACAGTTGTTGATTGGTCATTCGTGATACAAACCCAAATTTGAACACAGTTCTGAATAAATTTTCAATTCGTTTAGTAATCTCATTACCGTAAAGGTCAACAATTGTGTTAAAGGTTTCTTATATAGAATTTATCCTTTATCGGATATTATTTGTTACAAGTTACAAAAATTAAATTAACAAAACAATTTACATGGAAAAAACTGTGGGCGGAGGTGAAATTATGAGGCCGCACGAGAGCGAGGCCGGAAGCTGCACCCCTAAAGCCCCCCCCCCCTTTATACGGCCCTGCAACCTGGTTGGTCATATGCGGCACATGTGATGTAATAAGTTGTTTGATTGAAGTTGTAATGAAAGTTTATTTGGTATGAGGGCGCGTCAACCGTAAGGTGATATTTCGCCTCCTGCGATATTGAAGATATAAATGTTTTGTAAGTTTATAAAATAAATAAGAGTGAACCAGATGTCAGTTATAACGAAGTATTTTTGTAGTTTTTAGGAATAAGCGTGCGTAAACCTTTAAGTCATAATGCGCCACTCAAGCCTAGGGGAATGTGGAAAGGCCACAAGACCAACAAGCCTTGATCATGTTGACGCACTTGTGGTCAGTCAGAGTAATAGATGAACCAGTGAGAAAGCTCCAACCGGATAAGTCTTAATGCGCCTCCTGTTATGATATAAGTTAATAGATTGAAATTGTTATGCAAGTTTATATAATAAATATGAGTGAATTGAACGTCAGTATAACGAGTTATTTGTTACTTAATTTGGATCAAGGGCGCGTCAACCGATAGATCCTAATGCGTCTAAGAAGCATAAGCCTAAGGATTTGGGGGCGGAGGTATCCATGCTGGTCAGAAACTATTCACGGTGTAGGGAGAGTAATGTGGGGTTTCACGTCGCAGTTGTCATCGTCTTTGTCATCGTCCGTGGTTTCATTGTCATCGTCGTCGGGGACGTCGTCACTGGAAGGAGGTTTCCCGACGATGATTGCCAGAGCTCGCCTTAGTTTCGGTGGGTATAATATACTAGCCTTTTAATAGTTGATGTTTGCGGGGTGGTCTTTTTCTCTTGATCACCTTTTACGATTAGTAGAACTCACCCCGGGCCCAGGCGGTACTCAAGTGGCTAGCATTTTTATAGGGGATGTGAGAGGGGCACCCCCGTGCTGGTCAGAACAAGCCCCGGGAAGGGGGTGGGGGAGGGGGGGAGGGAGAGAGGTTCTCACTTCGCTGTCGTGTCTCTTAGTTTTTATAGTTTCTTTTGTGCCTTCTCCATTTTAGCAGGGGGAAACCCGACAAATCACGACTCACGATGGCACTTCCCCAAACTGAGTTTTTTTTGAACAAGCGCACCGCCAACAGATGGTTTTGTCCATGAGCCAGCTAATCCAAACCCTCCCCCCCCCCCCGGGCGGAAGGTTTGAAAGTTGTTTGAGACTCTTAATATTAATTTTTTTTTCACTTTTTAGCCATCTGACTTTGGGGGTGTACCCACCAGGGGTGCCCAAAAACTTTTTTGTCCCAAAACTAAAAATATTTTTTTGAGCCAACTTACGCAAGGGTTATTTTTTCTTCAAAATTTCATTTAATTAAATATTTCGAATTTAAAAATTTAACTTTGGGGAGAATCATTACTATATGGAGATAGACCTATGCTTTTTTGGGACCATGAAAATTTTTCTTTCCCTTTTTTAGGGGCATGGACTATTCAAATGAAAGGGTTTTGATGAATAGTTTAAAAAAAAGTAATTTTTTGCAAGTTAATGAGCTTTTGGGGTAAATTTGAAAAAAAACCTCAAAAAACCTGCTGTGGGAAGGGGCATCCCGTAATCTGAAATTTGGTCACACCGTTTGATTTTTTTGTTTATATTTATTTTGAATAAATTAAAATTAATATTTTTTATGTATTTCGATCAAAAAATTGTATTTTTTAAATTTAATTTTTTAAAAATTTCCAAAAAGTTATTATTTAGCAACTAAGAAAAAATTGCTGTTAGATTTTTTTTTTTGAAATATTCAAAAAAGTGTTCGTAAATGGGATAAATTAAATTAATTTAACTGAATCTTTTAGTTTTAAAAGAGGCAATGGGTTTTGAAGCAAGAAAACATATTAAGCTGGCTACCAGCAATATAGGACTTTTTCCCTGTAAAAAATTCGTGCAATACAAATTAAAATTTAAAAAATCTACAAAAGTTAATAGTTTTTTTTTTTTAATATGTTATAAGGAATGCAATTTTTTATCATCAAAAATTTAAATTTAATTTGTGTATATAAAAAACTAAAACTCAAAGGACCAGAAATTTATAACACGGGGCTTATTTTGTTGTGTAATGTAGCAACTTATAAAAGCTCATGAGCAGGTTATATAACAAATCTTTTATGCAACAGTTTGTAACCGCGCGTCCAAATAAATGTGTTTTTAAATTTTATTATTACCATTTTTTCTTGCTTTAGTGTTAATTGGCATAAAAACTTTAGTAGCCCCGTTGTATCGAATTATCTTTTTAACCGGGTACAAATTTAAAGCCCACTGCGACCCTGCATCAAAAAATATAAAAACACCTAAAAAAAGGAAAAAGATGTTTTGTTTTTTTTTATTATTTAAGGGCCTCATATTCGTTAAAAACGATTTACAAAAATATTGTGCGTGTGTGTTTACGCACTTTATGCAGATTCCAAGGGAAATATTTGGGCGACGACAGTAACACAGATTGCTTCTATTGATAGTTAGTTTCGTTCTCATTAAAAATTATCAAATTGTGCAATTTATATAATTTATCTATATATTTTTTAACATGTTTTTTTTCTTTAAATTATTTTTCCGCTTTGGCTTCTATTATGGACACATAAAAGGGTTTCTCAACAAAACCCATTTAGGTTATTGGGTTAAAATTTAACACAGAATACCATGCAAAAGCCCCTTTTGCATGTACCATTTCATTTTTATTAAAAGTGTGGCTTAATGCACCTACCCCTGGTATTTAGATTAAAGACTTTTAAACGACAAGTTTAAAAAGATAGGTTTTATCTTTGTTGACACTAGTATAATTTTTGACTTTATACAATATTTTAATGTTTGTAAAATGATTTCAAATTTCTATGTTCTTTAAACTATATCAAGGGTAAATCAGCATTTAAAATATTTTAAAAAAAAAAATAAATTCCATGTTTTTTTTATAAATACAATCAACTTGAAATCCCATCGTGGGTGTACCCCCCAAAATATTTAAAATAAAAAAAGCCCCATCTAAGCAAACAGTATATGATTTTTGTTTTAATTTGTTCTTTTTACACCAACCAAAGTGGATCAATTTGGTCAAAATGGCATTTAATTTATGCTGCAAATTTAAAATATGATTTGTTTGTCCCCTCGTTTGTAAAAACCACAAAAATAAAAAATTTATTTAATAGACCACAAATCGTAGGGGGACAAAGAAAATGTCAAGTTTTGGTTCATTTTTCAAACAAAATTAGTAATTTATTTTGTTTTCGGCTTTCGGTGAAATTAAATTTATTTGGTGGGTATACCCCCAAAGTTAAGGGAGCTTACAAGTTTAAAAATTTAAACTCAAGTATAAAGATCTAAAATTTCCTTTAGACCTTGCCCGCGTACGGGGAGTTTTTTCGAAGACCGCTTACATCGAAATTTTTATTTTTTTCACTTTACAGTGCGTACTTTGGTGCCCCCGGTGGGTTTCACCCAAAAACCAGAGGATAACAAATGGAAATAAAAGTCAATACATCAAAGTACCTTAAAACCCCCTCAGACCTTTTGGTCCATTGTAGGGGAAAGGTTAGGAAATTTCATTTATGATAAATCGACAGATATGTTTTTTACGGTGGGGACTTCAGTCATCCCCCGGGGGGTTTCTTTCAGTCTCCCTGGTGGGGACACCCTCTTAACCATTTTATTTACAACATAAACTTTTCCTAAAATATTTAAAATCCTAAAACCCCCCTCTACCTTCCGCCCCGCGAGGGGGAGGGGGAAAAACCCCTTTGCAACCGAAATGTATTATTTTTTTTTTTTAAAGTAAGTATTCTGGGCACCCTGGTGGGACACCCCCCAAAAAATTGTGACAAATAACAAGCAGAAATCAAAGTCGATATATAGAGTCCCCTTTAAAAACCCCCCTTAGCCTTGGGGCCTGGTGTGTGGCGGGGTTTTGGAAAGTCCTTTCGATAAAAATTTGAAAATTTTTTATTTTTTGGGGGTAGGTACTTTGGTCCCTTGTGGGAACACCCACCCAAACCTGATATTTTGCAAACTAAACTAAAATTTAAATATTTTTAAGGGGCGTCAAACTCCCCCTTAGACCCCCCGCACTGCGTAGGGGGGGGATTGTGTGGGCCCCCTTACCACCGTTTTTTTTTTTTATTTTACTTTGGGGTACTTTGGTCCCCCCTGGGGTACCCCCACCAAAACCGTGATGGCTAACAAGCGGAAATCGAAAGTAAATATATAAAAGTACCAAAAAACCCCCCTTAGTTTTTTCGCTCTGGTAGGGGGGGGTTTTGTGGGGCCCCCATTACCCCCAAAAATAATTTTTTTTTATTTTTACAGTGGGTACTTTGGTCACCCCGGTGGGACACCCCCCAAAAAACCGTGATTGGTAAAAAGCGGAAATCGAAAGTCAATATAAAAAAGTACCTAAACCACCCTCAGCCTCCGTACCGGGGGGGGGGGGGGAGGTATCCCTACGGTTGGCTCAAAGTCTAGTTGTAGACACCCGGGTTTTGCTGGGCAGAGCGATCTGGAATCTTTCCCGGGCCCCGGGCGGGTTTCACAGACCCCAGCCCAATGGTTTCTGTGCGACGAACTAATTGGAAGGTAGCGAGCGTAGCAGGAAGCAAAGATTCCATTTCACACACTGGAGAAAAAAACCCGGAATGTTTTTTTTTTTCTTAATTTTTTTATTTTTGTGTGTTTTTAAACCCGTTTTCCCGGCAAACCCGTATTTTGTTTGCGATGAAATTTAGGAGGCCTTCGAATCTCTAAACTTAAAAACGGCCACGTTTTTGAGCGAAAGGGGGAAATTTTTTTCTTAAAAAAAACCCCAAATTTTTAGATTTTTTCGTTTTTTTAAAAAATTTCACGCTTAAAAAAACCACACGCTTTATCGATTGTAATGATTTTTTCACGAAATTTAATTTATAAATTTAAGATATTCGTGTGAAATTTGAGCGAAATCGAAAAATTTTTTTCTCTAAAAATCAAAATTTACGGGTTTTTTTCTTTTTTAAAACAATTCTTTGACTTAAAACACCTACAGCTTTATCCTATTGTAAGTTTTTTTCCCCAAAAACCCTTTAATTTCATAAATTTATATACTCGTGTTAAATTTGAGCGCAACGAATAATTATTTCTAGAAAAATTGCAATTTTACGTTTTTTTTTTTTTTATAAATTACGATTTATTAAAAAAAAAATTTAAATTAATTTTTTATTTTTTTTAAATTTAATTTAAAAAAAAAATCTTCGACAATAAAAATTTTTTACAGAACAACAGAAAACTCGAACACATGGCACTCAATGCCCAAATTTACGCCATCAACAACGCGGCGGGACTTAAGCTTTTTCCTAGAAATAATACAAAACGAGCCTGAGTTTCCCTGGTTTATACAAAGTTATTTATTAACTATCTGTTCTGTGCAAATGCCATACCTCTTTTCAACACCCTGAAGTGAAGCTCCTGACAGAAACAAAATCAACACTGGCATCGGCTTGTTGGACTCACCGCCTTCGTTTACAACGTAAACAACGATTTTTCGTAATCCGGCCACTAAGATGGTTTGTCTATAGAGTAGTTTAAAATACAACACATAATTATTATGCATTATAAATTATAATTAATTAACAAATTTACAAGTTTTCCCAAAAAATTTTTTTCTTTTTTTTTTTACGGGCGCGTCAACCCAGCTCATAAGCACCAAAATTTAGGGATTAGGGGTTATGGAGGAGGTCTGTGGTCAGAGCTATAGCCCGGGGAAAAGGGGGAAAAAGGGGTGTTTTCACGTGGGATCGTAATTTTTTTGTAAAATTTTTCGAGGTGTCATTGTCGTCATCGTCGTCCAGGGGTCGTCAAGGGAAGAAGGCATGGTTCCCGACGGCGATTGCCAGAGCTAGCCTTTAGATTAGGGGAGTGATATACTACCTTTTTTGCTAGCTGGTGTTTGCAAGGGGACGGGGATCTTTTAAAAAACCCCTTTTTACGATTAGCAGTCCCCCTTTTCCCGGGGAAAATTCATACCCCGGGGCCCAGACGGAGTACCAGATTTAATAAATTATCAAAAGTTACAAAATTACAAAGAGGTCAAAACTAACCAAATTTACTGTCCCACAATATGGAATTTCACCATGCACACTGCACAGTTTTTTAAAAACAACCCCCTTTATTGTTGTATTACATTTTAAATTTTCGATGAAAAAACACTAGTTATTTATTTATAAGGGGGGTTTTATAAATGTGTTTTTAAATATTTTTTTAAATAGACAAGTGGGTTGTCTTTGTTTGGGTTTTAAACGAAAAAGAAATCAATTTTTTTGTTTTTTGGCAAAATATTACTTAAAGGAATTTTAAATTCGGTTTATAAAGGGTTTGGGCCAACCGTTTGTTTGTAATAAATTTATAATTAATTAATTAATTAATTCGAGTCTTTACCCACTTTTCAGTCACATAGGCCTAACCCTGATTTCCCAGTGGGAGCCCTGGGAATCTAAAAAAGAAAGAACTGGGCCTCCCCAAAAGGCGAAAAACCCCATGGGACGAGTAAGAAATGGCCACCCAGAGATCGGCATGTTTAAGAGTAAACCGGGGGTTTGGCCAGTGGGCCTAAGTTGGTGATAAGGGTTAGCTTGAAAGAGGCACTGGAGGGGGGTTTCGAAAATGCCCACTCAGAATATTCAAAAAAATAGCCGCCCCCAATTTAGACGGCCGCTTTGGAAATTCCCGGTCGGGTGGCGCACGATGTACTGCAGGAAGCTCCGATAGGGTGCGGGGGGCCGTGAGTCCGGTCCGGCCCGCGGGGCGCGAAGCACTATTATGTTGAGGGACTAATATTAGTCACTCAACGTATTTTTTCACATCTTTCGCGTTGCTCCTTTGGAAACGAGTTTTTATTACAACAGGGGGGTGCTAGTCTAGGGTGATTGGGGAAAATTTTTATGATTGGGAAAAATTCCCAAAGGGGTTAAAAGGGATGTGATGAATGAAAAAAAGTGTATAAATTTTACCGACTAAAAAACTGTGGAATCGAAAAAAAACGCCCGAAAGGGAAGTATATGATATTCAAAACGCTGATTTAAGACCAAAAGACATACTTGAGGCATGTTTTTTTTCAAAAATTTTAATCTACTTATTTTACAATTTATCGAAATTTTTTATGCGGGGGTACTTGTAACGTGCCGTTTATTGCGCTAAAAGGCTACTACATAAGTAACATAATATTAATATGGTTGTGAATACTTTTAATCAGGAGATTTTTTAAAATAGCCTTGGGGAAAAGCTCCTGTTTGCAACCATGCCTGATCCATTGAGACGGGTAAAATAAGAATGGGAATTTGAAATGGCTTCTGAAGAAAGTGCTTTTTTTTATTATTCATTTGACTTTGAATATTCAATCCCCGTTTAAAAACTCGTCAAAAAAAATTTCTTCAAATCAAGTCCGTCCATAAAAGAACAGAAATGTATAGTGTACAAAAAATAGTACCTATCATTGATTTTTATTTTCCCCGTTTTTTTTCTGACTGCTTTGAAGGGAAAAGATGAAAAAAGTCAACTATTCCCCCGGCCCTTTTTGATTATGACATTTGTTCTGTAGGTGGGCCAAAACAAAAAACCATAAATATTTAATATTCGTAAAAAACTTTTTTCCTTTATATCCCTTAAAACATTAAATTCATTCAAATATTTTTTCAAAACCTTCCCCAAAATAGCTGTCCCCAAGGGACATCCAATTAATGCACGAAAGGCTACCGCGGAAAGGCACGTATTTTAAAATTTAATAAAAGTAAAAAAATAATTGTGAAGGAGAAGGAACCCAATGTATGTAATGGGTGTTAAAATTTATGAAACGGAAAATAAATTTTTTTCAAAAGAAAATTTTTTGGTTTGTTACTTGCTTTAATTATATTATTTTTTTCTCAGGACATTTAAAATAACCTTTCACATATTTTCTCAAATTCAAGAATGCTAAAAAAATTTTTTAAAAGAAAACACCTTTTCTCGCTAAGTAAAAATACGAAACCGAAGTACATCTTTTATAAAAGAATAAAACATTGTCCCTTTCATTTTGTTGTGTCAATTTTATTATTACTTGCCTTTTATAATCACATTTTTAAAAAAAATTAGGGATGTTTTGATCAGTTTTTATAACCTTTGTGTAAATGTTGAAGTACAACTTTTTTTCCCAGTTTTTCGATTTCGTTTCCCGGGTGTGACCGTTTTCCCGTAATGAGCCAATGAGTGAAATGAGAGCTCGAACCAAGTCCATTTGGTTATAAAAAACACGTATTTTTACTACAATAGAATAAACGCTCGGGCATTTTCCCCTTTGGGTTTTGCATTAACGTACAAATAAAACATCCTGGGAAAGGGCCCGGTAGAAGTGCGTAAAAGTTGTAAAAAAAAATTATATTTTTAAAAAGTGTTAAATAAAACTCACCCGCCGGGAAATTGGCCCAATGTGTTTTTGGAAAATCACTCGAGGGGGCACCCCGAAAGGCGGAAAAAGGCATATTAAAACTAAACCGCCCCCTTTTTTTGTGCCCCCTTTTGGAACAAATTTTCCAGCCCAAAATATTTGACTTTGTCTCCAGCATCTGGGACATAGAATTTTGTCAAACCCTGCAGGGCTTCCCTTTGACGAATCCCGTTAGGGGGGTAGCCCCTGCATAACGCTGAGACTCTGTTTTTGGAAAGGGGAAAGGTTGAACCCCGTCCCAGCAATCCTAGCTAAAAGTTTCACCGGGAATTCTTGAGCCCTTAGGCAAAAATGCCGGGATGAAAGCCTTTTTTAGTTTTTTTTTCTAGTGCATGCGTCCCATGTTTTCACCCCCTTATTCAATTAAAAAATTTCTGAAATTAGAAAAATTTACATACAAAAATAGGCACGTCGTCTCTATAATGCAAATTTTTGGTTGGAATCCCCCCGGAGAGTGAAAATCCTGAGATCTAAATATACCTTGTGGAAAACAATTTTTAATTTCTGTTTCATGATAACCCCCCAAATGTATTTTCCCCGGGGTTTAAACAAAATTATACAAACTTCCCAATCGTGTGGATGTGTGCGTGGGTCAATAAAAGGGATCTACGGAAAAAAGCCCCTCGAAATAATGGATGGTCATGTAAATCGAACAAAAAATTAATTAAAAAACTAGCCCTACTATATTTTAAATATGCATATTACAACAAACTAAAATCACTGCGTGAAAGGGGTCCCCCCTATCTCGAGCGGAAAATTTATAACCTTTGTTTTATTTTTTTAAAAATCCACACAAATATTAATTTCCCTTTTAAAAAAAGAAAAATAGGGCCCTAATACAAAAATACAAATAGTAACCGTAAAAACATTCCCGGTTTAGAATACGATTTAGCATTGTTTTTCCAACGAAAATAAAATATCGACCTAAAACATTATATTTCGAGTTAAAATTTTTATATATATAAATATATATGATTCAAAAATTTACTACACCCCGGGGGTTTTAAAACCCCGGGAAACCCTTTGCTGTCCCCGGGGTATTTTCTCTTACCAGCTGAGCTATGCAGCCACTAATTTAAAAAATGTTTTTATTCTTGGTCTATTTTGTACATTACATGTACGGGGCAGCTAAGGTCCCGGGGTTTAAACCCCGGTGTAGTCACTTTTTTAATTTTTGTCTAAAGTTTTCAACATAACAGAGTTTAAAAATCGCCTTTCTTTAAAACCAAAGGGTTTAAAAATCTATAGCCCAATCTAGGGTTATGAGATGGTTTGTATTTCCCCTAGTTTTTTTCAGTGCTGCTTTTACAAATGTACAAAAAAATCCCAAAAATTTGACAGATTTAAATTGGTGGCTGCATAGCTCAGTTTTAACAAAACCCCGGGCAGCTAAGGGCCCCGGGCCCGGGTTTAAACCCCGGTTTTTGCCTTTTTAATTTTGTCTAAAGTACTAACTAACAGGTCATAGCGCCCCCCCTATAAAGCCAAAGGGTTTAAAAATAAAAAAAACCATCGACCCAAATCAATATTATTACACAACAACACGAAATGTTCTTACATAAATATTCTTTAAAAAACACGCATGTGAGGCAATTGTTTTTTCAACATTAACCCTTTCAACCTTTCACCCACCCCTTTTTATAGCCCTTTTTTTTCATGGAGATCCCCAAAACTTTCTAAATGATAAAATAGCACAATCACCCCAAAAAAACTGAAAAGAAAATAAACCAGATTTGCCTATATCTCGATGTGACAGAATTGCGTCCCGGTTTAAAAGGTCATTTCAAGTTAGAAACGAAAAGAACGTTGGTTTTCCGCTTTTAAAACTGGGAATTTTTCGGGCTCGGTGGCGTAAACGGCCTACGTTTTTGCAATGTTGGCAAAAAAAATTTAAAAGCATTTTGCATTGATGCGTATATTTAATAAAAACTTAAAAAATTTAAAAGTTTTAATAGGCGAAAACTTTCCAGATAAAATGAGGAAATACGATTTTTAAATTTTGTTTTTATTTTTGGAAAAACAAAAATTTGATTTTTTTAATTTTTTTTCGGGGAAAAACTAGTTAATTTCCCGTTTCCTTTCCCGAAAAAGTTGAGTTAGAGAGAGTAAAGAACTTTTTATAAATTTGTGGGTCACCCCTCAAGTGAAACCCCAAAAGGGGAAAATTACCTCAGAGCGCTTTGCTTTTTTTGATGTCCGATATTATTTATAGTTGGGGGACTATGGGCGCTGTTATGATGGGAGTCTTATCATAGGGCAAAATTAAAAAAGGGCCTCCACCGGGGGAATTTAACCCCCAACCTCTGGGTGTCTGGGCAGATGCCCCCTCACCCCTTTTTTTTTATTAATTTTTTTTAACTTTAAAAAAAAAATGGTTCCCCTGCCGTGGTTTTAAATTAAAAAAAATAATTTCTCTACCCAAAAAATTTAAATTCAAGCAATAGCCAACAATAAACCACTTTGTTACGATTAAACTATCTTAAATTTTCAGCCGTGGTTCAATCCCCCGGGGGTAACACTGTTTTAAAACCATAAAAAATATACAAAGTTAATTGAAATTTCCAAATAAAGTCGAATACAAAACTGTATTTTGATTATGTTTATTATCATCATGGAAAATGGTTTTTCCCCGTGCTTCAACCCATTTTTTTTTCCCATTGGGATGTTTTTGTTTTACCCAAACAAATGGGCTTGTTTCCCTTTAAAAACCCCCCCCCCCCCCCCAAAAAAACTTTCCCCCTCAACTTCATATTAGTACATCACAACGCTTTTAAAAGGGGATACACTAAAAATTATCAATTTAAATTTAAGTGCAGTAAATTTTAAAGGGTCGAGATTTCATAAAGTAATAACGCGCCGTGGGTGGGTGGGATAAAAAATTGTTTTATTCTGTTGTGAAAAATAAAAAAAAAAATTTTCCCCACTGGGGATCGAAAACCCAAAAAATAGGTCCCCTGTCCCTATAATAAATTTATATTTGGGGTACCCCGGGATCGAACAAAAATTTTCCCGTAAGAGTGCAATAAACATTGACGCCAAGAAAAGCATTCTATAGGGGGCAGTCCCATGGGATAATGATTCAAATGGGGGTCCCCTGGCCCGTAGTTCACGAGCAAAGTCATGACAGCCAATCAGAACAACTTTTTAACAAAATTTCAGGGCCTTTTTCACTCAAAGTGGTGAAAAAGCTTCGTATCGCTAGGGTTTTGCCACTTGCTGGAGTCAAAAAAGCCTAAAATAGGCCGAAAAATGCTTTCGTCCTTTTCCCTTTTTACGCGGAAAACCCCTTTTTCAAAAATTCTCAGATTTTTAGGAATGCAGTTTGGGAAAGGGGTATATTTTCAAGTGTGTTGCGTACTTTTTTTCCAAAAAATGGGTTTGGGTTTCGGGCCCAAAAAAAAAAGCGAAAAAAAAGTTAAAGTTAAAAAAATTTTCCCCAAAAATTAACAAAAATTTTTTTTAAAAAAAAAGGCAATTTTTGGGAAAAAAAGTACCAACCACGTTCAAATTGGGCGTCTTTACTGAGTAAATAAAAAAAAAATTATAAAAATATCTCAATTGTGTCGTTTGTACGATGGAAGTACAAACCCCTGGGAACACACCCAAATTTAAAAACAGGGTCCAGTAGAGCCTTAAGTAAAAAAAACCCCGAAAGACAAAGCTGGGCGCAGAATAAAAAAAAATTTTAAAAAAAAATATAATTATTTTTTTTTTGGGGGGGGGGGGGTTTTTTTAGCGTTTGGGGGGGGGGTTTAAATTTTTGGGGGTTTTTTCACAATTTTGGAGATTTTTTTTAAAGATTATTTTTGGATTTAAAGGGCAAAGTCAACCGTTTTGGTCAAAAATGCCCCCACTCTACCTAAGGGGGGTGGGGAGGGGGGGGGGGAAGGGGGCCCGGCCCGTCAGAAACCCAAACCCCGGGAAGGGGGGGAAAGGGGGGGTTTTCTCACGTGCGGTCGTCATCGTCTTTGTCACGTTGTTGTGTCATTGTCATGCAGGGGGAGTCGCAAGGGAAGGGGGTGTCCCCGACACATTGCCGAGCTTCCTCTAGTTTCGGGAGAATATTTTTCCTTTTTACCAGCTGATTTTTTCCCCGAAGGGCTTTTTTCTTGAATCGTCTTTTACGAAAGCAAGCATGTCTGGGCCCAAATTCTACCCCGACCCAGCCCCCGGGTAGACGGGTATGTCTAAAGAGAGTTTTTCCCCTCCTTTAAGTATGTAGCTCTAGCCCAGTCGAGAAACCCAAATTTTAGCTTAGAAATCAATGTTACGGCAAAAGTGAGACATTTGGGTACCAGGGGATTTATAGGAAAAAAAACCCCAAATAAATCCAAATTTTTTCCCGGTTCCCACCTCGGATTTGGCCCTTTTGCCCAGAATCCAAGATGGCGCCAACAAGGTATAAAACCGATAAACCCCTTTAAAAAGTACTATTTTGTTCATGAACACGTCAGTGGGATTCTTTTACGGTTTTAGGGGGGAGAAACGTAAAATGTTGCGTAATAGCCCAAAAACGGAAGTACATTTTCAAAACGGGGGCCACTTTGATGGAAAAAACGTTTTTTTCCCCCCTTTGAGTAAACGCGGGGAAATTTCGCCTAGCATGAACGAACATGGGCGGAAATACCAAAGGGTACTCGAACTGGGGAAACGAAAATTAGGCCTGCAATTTAACCGTGGGAACGGGAAGAAATTTCTTAAATTTAATAATAACCCTTGAAAATATACGAATAATGTTATAATAATAAAGATTAACACAAACATACCATTTCAGTTGGTCGCGCCATGTTTATTATGACATTTACTTAGAGGCCCCACCCAAACCCTTTTCAATAAAATACTCTACTTTCCAAAATTTTAACGTTGCTATTTTAAATATTAACTCGTTTTTTTAATAAAAAATTACTTCCCAAAAATTTAACGTTGCTATTTTTAAAACTTAACTCTTTTTTAAAGGAAAGGATTTCGGGGGCGCTCTTTTTCGATTGTTCCCAGAACTAGCGCGGGCAGCACTTTTAAAATTTTTATCATCTAGAATTGTTTTGGGGACGGGGGCCCAATGTAGTGAAAAACATTTGCAGAAAAAAATGGGTCCAAATAGAATGTAAAAAAAAAAGACCAAACGAAAAAATTTTAAAACCCCGACCTCTCGAATAGAATTTGGACGCGCTACCCCTCTGCCCCAAGCAGTAATTTTTAAGCTATTGCCCTAGTAGTGGTATCCCCCGGAGATCGGATACCTTCGATTATTTCCGCTGACTTCGTTCATTACGGCGAATTGAGAATCGAAATTTCCCGTAGCACGGTTAAATAGCCACTTCCTGACGCATACCTTTTTAGGGTGTGGCCATTGTAATACCGGCCCTGAATTAGGGTAAAAAACCCCCAAAATTTTAATTGTCGGTACCACCTCAGATTTTGACCCATTTCCCCGGAAATTTTAAGATGGCGTCCAACATGGTTTTGAAAAGCGCAGGAAAAGCCCTATTATTTTTGGGGGAAAAACATTTAAGGGGAGGGTTCTTTTTAAGGTTTCGGGTCAAGGAAAACGATAAAATGTTTTCGGAAACGAAAAACCCGGAAGTCCCTTTTTCAAAATGGCGCCACGTTCATGTGGAAAAAGACGGTTTTTTTCCCGTTTTTTCGGGAAAATCCCTTTTCATGGGGGAGACTTTTTGGGTACCGGCAAAATTTTGTAAGTAACAAACTATGGAATCTGTTTTTTTCCGGTCCCATTTTGGATTTGCCCCTTTGCCCGGATTTCATGATGACTGAACAAGTTTTTTAAAAAAAGGGATAACCTTTTTAAAAGTCCTATTAGTGCTGGTTTTAACAATTAGAAGGGTTCATTAAGGGTTTTTCCGGGGTCAAGAAGAGCGATGGAACGTGTTGGGTAACCCCCAAAAAAAGGGAAGTACCTTTTTAAAAATGGGGGCCACTTTGATAGACGAAAAGTGTTTTTTTGCCCCCTTTGGGTAAATACCTTTTTATAGTGTGAGACATTGTGTACCGGGCTAATTATGGGTAACGCCCCGCTTAAATTTTTAATTGCCCGGTACCACCACCAGCGGGCTTATTCCCCAAAATTCAGCCCAACCACAATGTCTCACACGTTAAAATGGTATTTCCCCAAAGGGGGCAAAAAAAACTTTTCGTCATATCAAAGTGGCCGCCTTTTTTAAAAATGGTACTTCCTATCGGGGCCCATACCTTAAATTTTCAATCGTTCTCCGGACCCCAAAAACCCGTAAAATAAACCCCCATGACGTGTTCAATAACAAAATATACTTTTAATGGTTTAATACGGTTTTTTCACCGTTGGCCCCATTTTGGGATTGGGAAAGGGGCCCAAAATCCGGGGTAATACCGGGAAAATTTTCGGATTTTTTGGGGTTTTTCCCCTATAAATCACCCCGGGACCCAAATTCTCACTTTTGCCCTAGTTTTAAAAAAAATCTTTTTTTTTTTTCCCAGTTATTTTGCGAAGTGAAAAATATACGACAAGAAAAACGGGGCTGCTTCAAAAAAGGTTAGGTCATATTGATCCCCTGTGATATTGACAGTTAAAAAATCTTTTGTTTATTTTCTTTTTTTTGTTAAGTTATAGATATAAATGAAAAGAAAAAAAGGTAGTAGAAAAAAATTTAATGGGTGCTTTAAAGGAAAAGGAAAAGCAATAGGGACGAGGACGACCCCGTCAGAAACGAGGCCTTATTTATAAAAATATATTTTCTCTAAGGCGTGTCAACCGTAAGGCCATTTTGCGCCACTCCAAGGAAAGCGTGGGAAAAACATCTCGTGCTAGTGAGAACCATGGCCTGGGGTATGGGGAGGGAAGGGGGTGTCACGTCGTGGTCGTCATCTTTTGGGCCCTTTCCCTCAGAGCTGTCATGGTTGCTTCATCGGTGAATTTATTTTCCCAATTTCCATCCGTTTTTTGTGAGTTGCCCCTTGCACAGTTCTCGCCTTGTCGAAAGCAGAGGAATAATAAAAGGGTTGGGGTTAGCAAAATTTAAAAACCACAGAAAGATTGAGGGGGAGCGAATGCTTTTATATTTATTTCGCATTATATTTTCAGAATATTTTTTTTTTTTTTTGTTTATTTGGTTTAAAGGACGCGTAAACCCTTTAGGTATATTGCACTACTCTAGCCTAAGGGGGGGTGGGGAGGAGGGCCCTGCTTTTCAGAACACCCATGGAAAGGAAAGGAAGGGGGGTTTCTCACCCCGCTTTTCATCGCTTTGCATCGTTCGTTGTGTCATTGTCATCGTCCCAAGTGGTCGTCAAGGAAAGGGGGGAAAGGTCCCCGACGAGATTCCCGGAGCCGCCTCTAGTTTCTGGTGTAATAAACTTCGTTATATACTGCTATTTAGCGGGGTGGACTTTTTGTTTTGAATCGCCTTTTACGATTAGCGAGCCATGTTGGGCCAATTCTACCCCGGGCCCCCAGACGGGGGTGAAGGGGGAATGTTATATTACTGCCATGGTCGCTCATTGTCTAACATCAACTTTAAGCGTTTTCTAGAAATTTTAATAGCAAATGTATTTTTTAATAATTGTATAGGTACTAAGATCGTAAGATATACGCGTTTATAAAAGTTACTTTTTAAAAATAAGTGAGCAAGTACAAGTACTGAGACGTTTTGTTGCTTATAGTACTCGACCTTCTATTGTACACAATATTTATTTCAACGACACGTGACTATACTTAACAAATACCACAGAATTACCTCCTCCAAAATTTGAAATTTTAATTAATAAGTAAGGACCCGGCGCCTCCCCCAAAAATGTATTCTTAGGGAGTTCAACTTTTTCTCGTCTCCCCGGCACTCCACAAATCCCCATCACATCAGCTTTTTTATCATTTTGTTTAGAGGGAATACGGTAAATTGATTTCATATGATAGATTACGACTGTCATGTGCATTTCATTCCAAATTCAAACCTACTCGTACGAACTGATTAAAAGCGCCCAAGACAAACCCCGCAGGCGAACATCACGACGAGCGAACATTGACCAAAAATATAAACGGCGTATTTAAGAAGGAAACCCGATCAATAAAGCTGGACCATTTCCCCCAGGGACAGCCCCAGAATCAACAGGCTATTTTGGGAAAAACCTTTTGGGAATTTATTTCACAAAAAGTACACCCTCTCTGAAAAAGAAAAATCGATGTCGAAATCAAAATCGATGTCGTCGATCGACAAATCCCAGTGGTGGAAGTTGAAGTTTTAAGTTTATTTGGTCTAAGGGCGCATAACCCTTGTTTATAATGCGAACTCTAGCCTAGGGGGTGGGGAGGATGGCCCATGGTGGTTGAACCAGCACAGGTACGGTGAGGAAAAGGGGTTCTCCGTCGCGGTCGCAATGTCTTCGCATCGTTAGTGGGGTCATTGTCTCATCGCGTCGAGGGGCCTCAGGGGAAGGGGGCAAAGGGCCCCCCACGACGTTAAAAAGCTCGCCCCCCCCCTATTTTCGGGGGGTAAAATACTCCCGAAAATTGTGTGGATGGATATTGCTTTACGTCTCATATTTTTGCAACTTGGGAACGAACGATTTTTTTTATTTTGATTTAGGAAGGTCAAAAGTAGGTCATAATGCAAACTGTATTTAAAGGGGGGGGGGGGGGGGGGGGTATGCTGGTCAAAACCCGCCACATGAAGGGGAGGAAGGGGGGTTTCCACGTCGCGGGCGTCATCGTCTTGTATGTTCGGTGTGTCATTTTCATCTCCCGGGGGGTCTTCAAGGGAAGGGGGCAGGGCCCCCACGACGATTGCCAGAGCTCGCCTCTAGTTTTTTAGGGAGAAAAACTACCCTTATATACTGTGTTTGCGAGGGGCTTTTTTCTTTAAACGCCTTTCGATTAGCAGAGCCTGCTCTGGGCCCAATTCTACCCCGGCCCAACGGGGAGAAAGAAGGGGGGGACGTAAAGGATGACGCGGGGGAACAAAGGGGGGGAAGGCCCGTGCAGGTCAGAAAAAAGCCCCAAGGTATGGGAGGGCAGGGGTTCCCCCCCGTCGTGTAATCTCCCTCTGTGTCCCCTATCCGTCCCCGGGGTTGTCGTTTTCGTTGCCGTCAAAGGGGTAGTCGAGGGAGGAAGGTGGGTTCCCTCATTTTAGCTGGTTTTTCGAGATGAATTAAATTTTTTCCCGCCTATAACGATTAGCAAGCTTTTCTTGTGCGTTATCTTCCACGGGGAAATGATGGTTTAAAATTTAAAAAAAAAAAGAAAAAAAAAATATGTTTTTTTTTATTAAGGGGGACACAAAAATTTATTTTATACCCCCTCTAGCCTAGGGGGCATGTGGTCAGAAAACCAGCCACGTTTTGGGAAAGGGAAGGGGAGTTTTAACTGGCGGTCGTCAGTCTTTTTATCGTTTTAGAGTCATTGTCGTCGTCGCGTTGGAAGGAGGCGCAAGGGTAGAAGGCAAGGGCCCCCCCCGGCGATTTCCAAAAAGCCTCTTTGTTTGTGGAAAATATACCATTTTACTAGATGAATTTGCGAGAAGGTGTATCTACGATGTGAGAAACTTGGGCGTTTTTTGCCCTGAGATCTATTTCTACCCCTGTCATCCGTTAAAAATTTAAAATTTATTTTTTTTTGTTTTTTTATCATACTAACTTTGTTTTTTTTGGGTTTAAGGACCGCAACCGTTAAGTCAATTGCACCATTAGCCTAAGGGGGGGGGGGAGGGGGGCCCATGTGGTCAGAACCCGCCCCGGGTCAGGGGAGGAAGGGGGTTTTTTTTTCACGTGCGGTCATCGTCTTTTTTCATCGTTCGTTTTGTCTTGTCATCGTCGCGGGGGTCGTCAAGGGAAGAAGCCGGTCCCGACGGGCGGTTGCCCGAGTCGCCCCTTTTTTTCGGGGAGTAAAAATACAACCCTTTTATACTAGCTGAGTTTTTCCCAGGGGGGACTTTTTTTCTTGAATCGCTTTTACGATTAGCACGGCCATGCTTAGGCCAAATTTTAGCCGGGGCCCAGATGGGGTTGAAATGTAAAATTTTTTGAATTATTATCACTTTTTTGGTTTTCAAAAACGCAAAAAGGGAAAACCCCTTTGATACCCCTGGAGGAAAATGTTTTTTTGGTGAACTTCATATCTTTTTTGGGGGGGGGGAAAATTATAGGGGACATATTTCTCGTATTTAACGTAAAACAAATTAATTTCTCATTTTTAACACACCCTATTAAACTTTTCCCTAAAAAAATTTGGTCAACCCCGGGGATAAACTTAAGGGTCCGACAAAGATCATCGCCTCTGAAGAAAATATTTTTTTTGGTGAGTGTGTAAAGGAAAAATAATTTTCACATTTTGCACTACTTTTCACCCCCCAAATTAAGAGGAAGATACGTTTTTTCCTTTTTTTTGTGGTTTTAAATCAAACGAACCCTTAGGTTTTTGTAAATCACTAAAAATAAAGGATGTGTGGGGACAGACAGAATAATTTCCATATTTCGACGTAGAAACTTGAGCGTTTTACCGGTAATTCACTTTGCATTACTTGTGAATATGAAATTTTAATGAAATAAGAGTAGGTGTGTATGATGATTAAATTGTTTTCCCTTGTTTAAAAAAAAAGGGAAAAATGAAAAATTTTTAGTTTGGTTTATTTGGTTTAAAGGAGCGTCAACCGAAAGGCATTTGCCCACTCTATCATAGAGGATATGGGGGGGTGGGGCCTGCTGGGTCAGAACAGGATGGTAAGGGAGGGGGGGGTTTTCACGTCACGGTCGCATCGTCTTTGTCACGTTCGTTGTGTCTTTGTCATCGTCGTAGAGGGTCGTAAAGGGAGGGGCAAGGTCCCACGACGACGATTGCCAGAACTCCCCTTTTGATTCGGGGAGTAATATATACCTTTCTTATAGCTTATTTTTGCAAGGGGACAAAATTCTCTTGAATCCCTTTTACGATTAGCAGACCCATGTTGGGCCCAAATTCTCCCAGAGCAAATAAAAGGGAATATACAATATACAATTATACAATATACAATTTTACAAATACAAGAAATTTTTTTAAAAGAGGATGGATGTTTGGTTTTAAAACTCAGGAATTTGATTTTAATTATAGTAAAACAAATTTATGTTTTTTATAAGGCTAATGATAGAAGCATAAATGAATTCATTTGACTTTAAATTTGTTGGTAACAATTTCTGATTTAAAAAATTTAAATATTTGGATTTTTTTAATTTGAATTTAAATTTTAAAAAACTTTATGAATATGTATTTTAAAAAAGTACATCAGAAATGGGAAAATTATAAGAAGAATGAAGGGGTTTTGTAACAGAGAGAATGTTGGGGTTTACTTATAGATTCTTATATTATCTATTATTATTATTTTTTTAGGGGTTTTGGGCAGTAAGCCCTTTCTACCGAATATGTTGTATTTCAAAAGAGAATTGACCATCTGTTTGATTTAATTCCTATGAGCCAAAATTTACAATTGGGTTTTCTTTACGATTGAGGAAAGAATGAAATATAGCGTACTGGGAAAAAAACATACAAAAAAATTGAAAGTATGTATTCAGGTTTTTACCCAATATTTTTCAATTTTTTGGGGTCGGGTGAAATTCTATTCTAATGAAATCTTTGAAATCCCAAAAAAATTTTTTAATATTTTAAAAATCATTCTTTACAGAGGAGTATCCTTTGGAAACAATTTCTTATGATATTGAAGCCCAAATTTTCTGAGCTAGGAATAGCAATTTTTAAAAATAAAATTGAAACAATGATAAAAATCGAAGAACAAAGAAGAATGATTTTATATTTATTTGTGGGGGATTTTCTCTGTGTTTTTGTAGTAATTATTTATTTCATATGTTCTTATTTATGATTTGCTGTTCTCTTTGTGTTTAAATTTTTGCTTTTATTTTTATGTACAATGTATTTTAAAATTTATATTTTTCTGCCCAATTGTTTGGGTTTCCGCCCACAGTAAAATTGCAACTTGGTTTGGGGTTTCCCGTATCTTTCTTGTCGTTTTGACTTTAACAATTTTAAATAATTATATATCTGATTAAATTATATATTAGAGTCAAGATCTTTTTACTAAAATTTTTATCAAGATTTGAACACAAGAATATGGTTTAACCAAGAATGAAGATTTTTGCGTTTTTGGGGGTTTCTCCGCGAAAGATTTTATTTTTAACTCCCTGATTTGCTGTTCCTTT
>JAMZAV010008074.1:0-75684 GCA_024449915.1 Sweltsa coloradensis | reverse complement strand
AAATCGAAAGTGTGCAAAAGTGTCGCAAAAATATGGTATAAGTTTGCACATGAAATTCGTTATTTTGAAAACCATTAACTTGGCTCAGCCAAAATGAAGTTGTAACTTTTTTGTGTTTCTTGTGTAAAAATCGAAGTTGGTTGTGCAAAATTGTGCAAAAAGTGTGCAAAATTCACAGCATATCGTACGTCATAATTTCATTGGTGGTTGAGCCAAGTTCATGTACCCAGCCCTGCCCACTGCCAGGGTCATCGCTAGAGATAAGCGTGTTTAGCAGAGTATTGTTTGTGCAGTGTCCAGCGCACGTTGTTTGCGAGTGCAAGCTTACTCTCATCTGGCTGAGGTAACAGGACGAGGTAACTACACCATTTCAAAAACACTGTTTATAACTTCATATTTGTTTTTACTTGGCCGCTTCGCTAACGCTTTTTCCACCCGCGTTGATAGATGAGCTTTTATGGTTGATTATCGACCCAAATATCACGAAAATATCGTATTAAAAATCGTGGGGAAAATCGTAAAAGTACGATTTCTATTAGAAATATTTCTATGGACACAAAAAGATACGAATCAATTTCACGCAACAAGCTTCATTACGTTTTGGTTTATTTACATAAATAAATAATAAATTTAAAAACGTATAATTTAGAGTCTACCCACTCAGTCACATAATTGATTTATAACCGACCAAGCCAAACCATGTAGGCGAAATTAACACATGATTTTTAATTACCGTATCGAGCCTTATTCTTCATGTAATGTACAAATGCATTCATCATTATTCATTCATCGTTTTACCAACAACTGTTGCGTGTATTATGTTTTTTATTCTTTTCAGGTTTTTAATAGAACGAAACCCACCCATCAATAAAAATGCCTCTAATATTCGACTCCTGGCTCATAGAATTTGGCTCAATTCTCGTCGCGTTTTTTGCCGGAATCTACATCTACATGACATACAAGTTTCAATACTGGAAGAAGAAAGATGTTCCATACTTGGAGCCTTCCTTTCCATTCGGCACTGCTTCCGACATGATACTTCTCCGCACATCCATTGGTGACGCAACCCAAGCTATGTACAAGAAACTAGAAGGCCACAAGTTCGGTGGTATCTACCAGCTACACCGCCCAGCTCTGCTGGCCCGCGATCCAGACTTTGTAAAGACCGTACTCGTCAAGGAGTTTGCTTCATTTCATGATCGTGGTTTGTTTTTCGACGAGGAGAGCGATCCGTTGTCTGCGAATCTCTTGGCTTTGGAAGGCAACAGATGGAAACACCTGAGATACAAACTGGCGCCCACGTTTACTTCCGGAAAGATGAAGATGATGTTTCCGACTCTTGTTGAATGTGGGAATGAACTGAAGGCTCATCTTGCACCGATGGCGAGCAGGAAAGAAACTATCGAGGTAAAACAATACTGTTTGTGTTTCTCAATTAAATTTAGTTGGTTAGTTAGTTAAGTTTGTATAATAAATAAATCCTCAGTCATACATGCGTCACGCAGAACTCTATGGGTCTAAGTCCATTTAAAAAACAGATGTGTTAAGTCCAAAAATCGGTTAATATAGAAGTTAGCTTTCAGTGCAACCATTTTCCAAATCCATAGTTGCAATTTGAATGAACACCTGTGTTCAACTATGGATATGGAAAATGGTTGCAGTGAAAGATAACTTTTATTTTAACCGATTGTTGGACTAACTTCATTTATTAAAATGGACTTAGACCCATAGAGTTCTGCGTGCCTCACATGCGTTATTATAATTAATAATATTTTATACAATTCAGATGTTGAAATATCTATCCCGAGCGAGGTTCGAACCCGGGTCTCCCACATTCCAGGTAGTACCAACTAGACCACCGAGACGGTAACAATTTAATTTCTGAATTTGCATTATAGATCAAAATGGATGGAACAGAACTAACGAATATCTGTTGCCTTTGAACTGACCAAACAAACATGATTTATAATGTTATAATGTTAATTATAACCTTACGCAGGTATGAGCGAGTTTATTTCTCGATTTGGTAAGTCGGGAAAAACTCCCATAGGTGGAATAGGGAATTTGCATAAGTTACAAATATCGCTAAAAGTATCTGCAATGTAAAGATATTCTTCTAAAAATGAAAAAAACGTTAATTTAAGGTTTTTTAAGTTAATCGTTCAATATCTATTGAGGGTCAAAGTTTGAACTTTTTAATTTCCCGCACATTTATTTTGAAACGGCTGCCTACGTCACCGGCCCTCACACGGCCGTCTAGATAAAGAAGGAAATTCCCTCCTTTTTCCAAAGTCTTTGGTTCTTACAACAATGGCCAACAATAAACAACAGTTGATGTAATTTTCCAAGTTTTATAATCAACATTGGGTTTTTACTTATTATCAATTAAAATGCGGTTAAAGCTTACGTTGTGATATTACTAAATGTATAAAATAAAATATTAAGCATATTAGAACAAACTATAAGTCAAAATGAGCTTGTACAGCCAAGATAATCTCCGAAAGCGAGTAACTTGATATATCGTTACGTGATTGGTTGATTGGTATCATGAAGGCTGGTGACGTATGACCCGTTTTTTCGCGCCAAAATATGTAGGAAACTTTCACCCTTATTTTATAAATGAAAATATTCTCAAAATCAAGAAAATATGATTTTTTGTGTAAAGGAAGGTGGGCTTAACCCATTAGAACCATAAAATAATGTAATGCAAATTCCATATGGTTAATATTTAATACAATTCAGAAGAAGTTAAAAAATCCATCCCGATCGTAATGAATAATTTTGAAAAAACGAATCTAGAGTCTACCAACTCAGCCACAACTGATTTAAGTAGGGGACATTAAATTTAAAGCCGAAAAAGCCAACCCTTTAAGCGCCGACACCATTTACACGTGAAAAATGACCAACTAGAGACCGACATCAATCAATCAAGTTGGACACGATTCCACCCAAGAACAGTGCCAGAATCAACAAGGCTAATTCGGAACAACCTTAAAGTTTATTATTTATTCATTTAATATTAATTTATAATGTTAAGTTGTTCAAAGGCAGCAGAATCGTTGCAGTACTGTTTTAATGTTCTGATCTATAATGTACCAATAAATAATCCATAAGTTATTAAGTTGACGGTCTCGGTAGCTTAGGGGTAAAGAACCTGACCGGCAATCGGGAGACCTGGGTTCGATACCCCGCTGAGATGGAGTTTTTAAGTTCTTGATTGATTTCCATATCACTGATAGTAAAACGGCAACAGCTGTAGCAGCAAGCTCGTTTTAATAGTATCACCACATATTCAGACATGATAAAGCACTATCACATCATAAAGTTAATGAGGTTAGTCCCGGTAATCCAATCCCGGTAATCCAGTCCCGGTCGGGGCTTGATTTTTTCTTGGTTGCACCGGAGATTTATTTAACATATCTCTATGTATCTTTACAAACCAAGCTCGACAGTTATGATATAAATTTCATTTCGCTAACTTTGGTATCGCAATAAAACAATATCATACACTAATTTTTTATTTATTTTTAATCATTATCTTGTTTATCTTTATATTCTGTTGTTTGGTATAGCAATCAAACAATACAATCACATTTATTATTTTTTAACCAATCTTTTGTTTATTAATATTATTTTTTAGTTTGCAGATACATTTTCACTCTTATCTGTACCTTCTGGTTCGGATTCTTTATTTGTTGTAATTTTAATGCAAGTATTTTTTAAGTGAGGGTCCTGTTTTGTTGTAATTCTTTTATAATGCCTCAGTAAAATTATATCATAATTCGTAATCAAACACAATTTCAACAATAATTCCATTCTCAAGAATGTGTTTCGAAATACGAAATATCCCGAAATTAATTTGCTATTCAATTATATTCTTGTATATTTCCAGATAAAGGACATATTGGCCAGATACAGTACTGACATCATCGCCACCTGTGCATTTGGGATCCAGAGTAACTGCCTCAAAGATCCAGACTCTGAATTCAGAAGGATGGGGAAGAAGGCTTCCGAGACCACACTTCTAGGCAGTATTCGGGACTTGATATCGTTTCTTATCCCAAAATTGGCGGAAATTATCAAGGTTCCCAGCATACCCACTGATGTCACTAAGTTCTTCCTTGGCGTCGTCAAAGAAACTATAGAATATCGGGAGAAATTCAAGATCACTCGAAACGATTTTATGCAGCTACTGATTGGTATAAAAAACAAGAAGAATATCAGTGATCCACTTGAGGTTGGCGTTCAGAAAGAAGAAATCAATGATGACGAGAAAATGACAGAGAAGAATATTTACGATGTCAATGGGATGACAAGTAACGAAGTTGCTGCACAAGCTTTTGTTTTCTTCACAGCTGGTTTTGAGACTTCCTCGACAACTATGAGCTTCTGTCTGTATGAACTGGCCCTGAATCAGGACATTCAGGATCGACTGCGAGATGAGATTGACTCTGTGATGGCCGATCATGGTGGGCAGTTGACTTATGAAGCCATCATGAAGATGGAGTACTTGGACATGGTCGTGGCAGGTATTGTTCTTATATTTGGAAATAAACAAGAAATGTAACTCGTTTGTGTGGTTTTCCTGGTGATAATGATGTTAATGCTTTGTTCACTTTGACATAAACATGGTGTAGGTATAACTCTTTTATGGAGAGAAAACGTACAGTGTAGATAAATAATAATAATAATAATAATAATAATAATAATAATAAAAATAATAATAATAATAATAATAATAATAATAATAATAATAATAATAATAATAATAATAATAATAATAATAATAATAATAATATGATATAAAATAGTTTTGTATGTAATAGGCAGTAAATAAACATAATGCAATGTCCCATAATATAGGGAAATTAAGTTCTAACTGAATAACTTTTAACATAATAAATTAATTGATATATCGGTACATCTATCCTATTGAAAGCAGAAGTCATAAGAAGCCTAGATCTTAATTATTTACATTACTATTGATATTATGAGCTTTTGACAAGAATGAGCCACATGGGAGTCTTTTTTACCACTTAAATATCACATGCAGCATTTTATTTCTGCGTTTAGTCGATTTATTTATTAGTTAGTTACTATATCGGCCTACATTAATTTAAATGTGCATATTACTTTTTAAAACTTGTAAGGGTCATAAGTATTAATTAAAAGGGTGATTGTAGATTAATCGGCTAATCCACCCCTATTCTTTCAGTTGGTAGTTATGACCGTTCCAAGGTTCAAAAAGGGAAATGCAAATTTAAATTAATTTAGGCCGATATAGTAACTAACTAACAAATAAATGGACTAAACGCAGAAAGGTAATGCTGCATGTGATAATGAAGTGGTAAAAAAGACTCTCGTGGCTCATTCATGTCCAATGTCCATATAATTTATTCTTATGGTAACAACTACACGTTTCGTTTATTTTTCAACTGATCTTAAGTCTTCATCCTGAATAATTATACATTACTATGAAAATACCAAATTCGTTGTTAGTTGAGTGAGCGAGCCATGTGTTGAGTACCCGGTAACATTCCCTTTTTCTCCCCCAACCTAAGGCTGGATCCAGCATGGTTCTTTCCTCCCTAGCCTACCATAGGCTAGAGTGGTACATTATGACCTTTCCTTTCAGTTGACACGCCCTTAAACCAACTACATTCTAAACCCTATCATTTATACCATATCAATCAACTTAATGCAAATGTTCCCGGGTACTTAACACATGACTCGCTCACTCGTCTAACAACGACTTTTTTTTGACGTTTTCCTAGTTTCAGTAAATTTTAAAGTGTGTTATCTTAAAATATCAGTGTCGATAATATACTATTATCAATGTTTATGACATTCTTAAAGACAAAAGTTGTAAATTGAATGAATTCTAATGTCATCCTAACTTTATTCGAACACTGTGATAACTTTAATTAAAACATTGTGCCTATTTCTCTTTTGAACAGAAACTCTGCGCAAATACCCCCCAGTTCCGACACTGGTGCGCAGCTGCACGAAGGACTACCAACTGCCAGGAACCAAAACGACAGTGGAGAGTGGCACCCCTGTGCTCATCCCAGTCTACGCTCTGCACTACGACCCTCAGTATTACCCCAACCCTGAAGAGTTCGACCCTGAGCGCTTCACCGAGGAAGCCAAGAGTCAGAGGCATCACTACGTCTACCTGCCTTTTGGAGAGGGACCCCATATGTGCATTGGTGAGTTAAATGCTGAACATTTTTGTTTGTTCATTTTCAAATCAATCCAGAAATAAAAAATATGCGACCGGGGTTTGAAGCCGGCTATCCCACTTTCCAAGCAGGCGCCTTAGTTAACTAGTCCACCAATTGATTGAAATAAAGTAAATGTATTTGACGATATGAAATATTATGTCAACATTATTTATTTCGGGATACTGTGTTATGATAAGGTGTAAGTTACCGTAGGCCTACTTAAGTTTCAGATAAAAGTTCATTATCACGTTATAGGCGTAGGTATGGATCAATAATATTAAACATCTATAGTAGGCTAGATCCCCAGTCATTGGTCCACTGGCGTGTCAATTCGAACTCCATCTTGAATAGGTCAGTTTGTATGTAGGTTGTAGCGATTTGTAGCCCAAATATTTTTCAAGATGGCTGTCAGGTTGACAGGTGATCATATTAGCCATTAACACCAAATGATTACTAAATTCCCTTATGCAATAACTTCATATTGTTTCTGTTTGTGCATTCCCATGCTGCACAAGCTAAAACCGTATAAAACATAATGTCAAGCATATACTAAAACGCCAAATCGCCATCTTGAATAGGTCAGATTGACGCTTAAATTTGGTACGCTAGTGCCTGTACGGACGTATTTGAGACTGGGGATCTAGCCTACTATATAGATGTTTAGGCTATTCGACCGCGTTTTTCTATTTTCCAAAATATGCTACCAAGTCAAAATATAGTGAATGGCTTTGAAACCTGGCTATTTTAGAAAATCAAAAATATTTTTTTCAAATTTTTCTGATCCGGTACACGGCTTACATAGCCACCTAAAAATAATTTCCAACTTCAATTCGCCAAGGCATACCATTCGACGTGGGGTGTTGTGTTTTTGTGACATTAATTTTCAACTGTTTAAAAAATATTTTTTTTAATAATTGTCTTAACTGCGAAGTTTTTTAGTTTGGCGGTATTTTTGGATGAGCGTAGCGAGCGAAGCGAAGATTCCATTCTACTACACTGGAGAAAAAATTCCGGAATATTTTTTGTTTCTTTTTTTTCTTTTTTTCTTTTTTTTTGTATTTTTGTCTGTTTGTTAACACGATTCCGGCTAAACCGATACTCCGATTGCGATGAAATTTTATGGAGGCCTTCGAAATCTCTGAACTTAGAACTGCCACGTTTTTGAGCGCAATCGGGAAATTTTTTCTTATAAAAAACGCAATTTTACGATTTTTTTCGATTTTTTAAAATTTCTTCGACTTAAAACACCGACAACGCTTTATCCGATGTAATGTTTTTTTTACAGAACCTTAATTTTATGAATTAAGATATTCGTTTGAAATTTGAGCGTAATCGAAAATTATTTTCTCATGAAAATCGAAATTTTACGGGTTTTTTTCTTTTTTTAAACAATTCTTTTACTTATAACACCTACATGCTTTATCCTATTGTAATGATTTTTTCACAGAACTTAATTTTTATCAATTTATATATACTCATGTTAATTTGAGCGGCAATCGAATAATTATTTCTTATGAAAATTGCAATTCTACGATTTTTAATTTTTTTTAAATTACGATTTATTAAAAAAATTAAGTTTAATTTTTTATTTTATTTTATTTAATTTAAAAAAATCTTCGACTAAGCAATAATTTTTTCACAGAACAACAAAAAATCCGCGTTACACATGGCAGCTCAATGCACCAATTACGCTCATCCAACACGCGGCGGGACTTAAGCGTTTTCCTAGTTTACCGATTTGTACCGCCAAACAAAAAAAATCGCAGGAAAGACAATTGTTAAATAAAATCTTTTTTCTCTCAGTCAGCCTATACAAAACCAGTTGAAAATTAATGCCACAAAAGCACAACACCCTACGTTGAATGCGTTGTACGCCTTGGCGAATTGAAGTTTGTAATTATTTTGAGATGGCTATATTGGCCGTGTACCGGATCAGAAAAATTAAAAAAAAATTGATTTTCTAAAATAGCCAGCTTTCAAAGCTTACTAACTATGTTTCGACTTGGTAGCATATTTTGGAAAATAGAAAAACGCGGTCGAATAGCCTTAAATATCATTGGTGTGGATTAAATCATCAACTGTGAGTTAACTTTGATCAAGGACAAGGAGATCTCTCCGAAACGCTGTTAAAATTTAAAACTTTTACTACTCGAAAACCTAGAACAAAACATTTTTTATATTTTTGAATGTCACGTCCCAAATAATATATCCATAAATAAAGCTCACTACAATCCTGAAAAATGCATGAAGAGCTTCTTTATTTGTTGGAATCGTATAAAATTTAATTTAGTAAGCTTCTATACTACAGCATTAATGCGCAACAACAAAGTACATTTGAAAAACTACGTAACTATAACTGGTATTAGTTAGGTGGCTATTTGACCCGGAGATATGATGTTTTTGAGCGTTTCTTTAAACTCACTAAACCTACCAAAGACACTGATTTACTCCGTACTCATTTCTCACTACAATACACCGTACTCAAGCAGTGACTTTGGAAGGCGAGTTTAACTGAGTTTAAAATAACACTCAACAAACTTAAATAACAATTTGGCTTATTTTCGCACTCAATTATGTCAATTTTCATGATTTTTTCCAGGTTCCCGGTTCGGCTTGATGCAGACCAAGGTCGGCCTGGCCTCTGTCATCTCGAGCTGCCAAGTCAACGTGTGCAAGAAAGAGACAGCCATCCCTCTAGTCATGGACGTCAAGTCCTTTATCATGACAGCTGTGGGTGGAATTAACTTACAAATAACAGAAAGAGTAAAGGTTTAGACTTAACTACGATAAGATAGTTCTTAATAACTTAACGCGCAATCATGACTTTACAACAATGTTCATAAATATTCATTTCCTTAATTTGTTCTCATATTTGTTATATCTATTCTTGTAACATTTTCTACTGATTCTACTGATTTTCTACTGGTTACACGCTGGACCCTTGTGGTCATCCAATGCAATTTAACCAGCTTTCAAATAAAAAATTAATTTACTATTGAGTAGGCCTTGGTATATTCCTTTGAACAACTTAATGCTCACATATTTAAAATTTAAATCTACAGACCTACGTTTTATGTTTTTTTTAAATGCAAATAAAAAAATTAATTATTGATTTAAAGTTTTGGCCTTGTGAATTACTACTCAAAACCAACAATAATTTGCTTTTTTTTATTGATATAACGACAATTTTGTATTTTTTTTACATTAATGAATTAACAGCATAGGGCCTGGAACGAGACGTTAAAATAATAAATAAATAACACATAAAATGAGCGTAGTAATCTCTCGTGCGGTGCAATCAACTGCATTGGTTAATATTAAAGTGGTGAGAACTTGACATTTGCAGTAAATTTGGTAGGCCCATACAACTCGTTTCACATCGTGAAGGCATAACAAATATTCTATCCCCTATCTGGGACTGGGGTAGAATTCGGCCCAGAGCATGGCCCTGTTGATCGTAAAAGGCGAGGAGAGATATAAAATCCATCTCGCAAACATCAGCTAGTACGTGGAGGCGAGCTCTGACTGTTGTCGTCGGGGACCTGCCCGACGACCAATACAACAATGAAAACAAGAACGATGACAATTAATAAGATGACGACCACGACATAAGAACCTCCCTCCCCTTTTCTCCCTATGGATCTGTCCAGCATAGGCTCTTCCTCTCTACATCCCCTAGCGTAGAGTAGCGCATTATGGCTTAACGGTTGACGCGCCCTTACAAACCAACAAAATAGGACAACTTATTTTATTGTACCTATAATATTAATGCTTACAACACCTGAAACTTCAATATTTACTATGCTGGGGGTTCAAAGCGCTCCCTTCTCGCAATCACCAGTGAGTTATTTACAGTGTAAACTACGCACTGTTAACATTTATTAATATTAAAACGGTTCGATGGGTTCGGCCAAACTACTTTCACAATGTTAAATGTCTAATTAAGAATCGCTTGATCGCCAAATCCAGCAAATTTCCGCCTACATTATGGACCACTTTTTGACCTCCAATTATCACACACAAAAAAAAAAATTTAAGGATGCAGGTAACAAAGGATATTCGAATGTCTCGTCAGAGAACAGTTCAACATTTCAAATAATTGTCTCCTACTCAACCTTTGAACTGTTCTAACTTTAAAACGTAAATAATTAGATATACTTGTCCTCCTACGATGACCAGCAGTTAGAAGGAGACTTGAAGCAGAAGATAAAGCGTGCCTCCTCAATGCTCCCACCAAGTGTTTACTACATGATACACCACCTTAGATTGCACGCCAGAATATATACTGCAACATGTACGCCAAAGTTTACATTAACATTTTCATTACTATGCTATGAATTTTAATTACCATTGTGCTTTTATTTCAAAAGTAATACAGAAGTGTTTATTGCATTACATTTTTTTTAAATTACCGTATTTTGTGCAATCTCGACAAAATATGTTTGGGCAATGTGTAGGAGCATAACGTTATTTGTACGATTCCTAAAATAATAATTGTTACGGAATGTACAAATTATAAATTAATTAAATAATTTTTTGGACTATTCTTCTTAGGCAGTTTATAGGCTAGAAACTTTTTCTTTTTTTACAAGTGGCAAGTGGAAGCTTAGCTGATACAGCAATTAGTTACCAGGGGCGGATTCGGAACCTCTGTAAGGGGGGGACGCTGGGGGTCTGGGAAACGGCACCCCAGCTCAGCCCCGCAAGAAATCTTTTTGTATGAAGTTTTGTCAAAAACAATGTTAAAAAAGTTTTCGAGAGGGTATATCAATTCAATATGTTTAATAAGATTTTCTATGTATATACAGTTTGGTATGTAATCATCACGTTGCATGCCTGTTATAATCCTTATACGTATATAATAAAATTGAAGCCCCCTTCCCACTCCCCCCTGATCTGCCACTGTTAATCCAGGGGGGATGTCCCGGGGGGAGTGCCCCTCCCCCCAAAAACCCAGCTTTAATATTATATTCAGCAAATCATCTAGGTTTACTCAAAAAACTAAATTCAGCTATTCACTTCTCTTTTTTTCGTTCAGCAAAGCTCCTTAACTTCTTCTAAAAACACATAAAAACCTCTTAAAAAATAAGTACTTTAAAAAAAATTTACTGCGACGCTATTGTGGGGGGGGACCTGTCCCCCCTCATAGAGTCATTTGTCAAAGCCCTCCAGAAATATATTCATACGTATGCCACTAGTTAGGCCTACTCATGAAATATAACAAGAGGGTACGACGAAGGGACGCGATGTTATACCACGACGTATGCACCCCCAGGCTCCCTGCACTATCACTTACAACATCCTACTTGCTAGCTACTGCCTTCTTACACAACTACTTGCATGACTGAACTTGCACTGCCACTTTTAGTAGATTTTTAGTACAACTTATACAGTATTTTTCAATATACGCCCTGGCCTATATTTTGAAAATGAATAACGGATTCAATGCATAATCAATGTTTTATCAATGTATACACATTACACATGATTATCATATAATCAAAAAACCTCATAAAAGTTGAGACACAATGATGTTTATTTCTAGTATCGACTGCACAAAAACTACATTAGTTTAGTATTGCATTCAGCCCATAACTTTTTTCTAAAACGCACCAATTACACTCTAAAAACTTAATTTTCAAAATTTTCACATGCGGCGCTATTGTTGGGGGGCTCTGCCCCTCAAACCCCCCGTACTTGGTCCCTATATAATATCCCCCGGGATAAAAGCCTGAATTCAACACTGGCCGCACAACCGCACAAGCACATTAGCCTACCGTGGTGTAGTTTGAAGTTCCCTGATGGTGGATGCCGGAAGTTCTGGACAAGATTGTTGACAGCATCTAGTCCCAGAACACGATGATGATGATGATTTTTATGATGATGTTCACACGCAACACTGAAACGAAACCAACGAAGTCATAATAAGCGACACAGAAAAAACTTTAACACACGCAATTAGGAATGATGAGGAATGAAGTATGTGTACTTTCTCAGATGATGTTTAATGTTTGAAGTGCGAGTCGCACTTCACCGTCTTAGCGTCCCGTCACAGACGAGCAGGGATACCGAACACGTCCGCGCGCTGGAAAACACCCCCGAGCTACTGGTGCAGAATGCACTTGCACACTGCACTTTGCACCTCCGCGAGGCACTACTAGTACTCCAGCCGTGCAGCATTCGAGCGGGGAGGGGGGGAGGGGGTGAGGGAGTTGTACAGTTGAGTTGATTAATTGAGAATATATTTTGACATTAGTATATTGGGAGGCTAAAAGCAATGTGGCACATTGGTCTTGTGAGTTAGCGTTCTCTGCTACAAATGCAGAAGGTCCAGGGTTCGATTCCGCTATTAATCAGAAGTTTATTAACTTCTGATTTGGAATTAAGTTCAACAGTTTCTTGACTTAGGAAGTTGTAAACGGCGACTTTGGAGCCGTCTTAGCAACGAGGCACCCCAATAAATTTAAAAGTTGTTCTGAATCGGCCTTGTTGATTCTGGCATTGATCCGCGGGTGTTCGACCTTCCAGAATCAGAAAACGGCGAAGGATAATGATAACTATGTAAGGAACTGTAGCTTACCGCGTGGACAGTACTATACATAATGAAGCGCAACACCAAACTATAACTAAATTCGTAGCCCATCTAGATAGAACAACAATATTTGTTAAAGAATATTTTGACGTGCTGTTTTACAAATCCCAAAAAAATTCGCACCTTTTTGATATTCTGACATGATCTTTCTCAAGTCTACGGGTTTCCTTCCATCAAGGGTAAACAAAACTCAATCTCCTAGCGGGATTCTGGGCGAACCTCGGGTGCAGGGGGCCCATCTATGGTCGTTGGGGAATACAAAAATACAACTAGCCTGTCTGTTGGCTAATCATGGTACTATGTCTCAACAAACATCGCATTTAAAAAATCTTTTTTTAACAAAAACATTCAAAGTCGGGTAGCCATTCAGTTAGAGCACCCGGACAAGGATCCCCAGGGGTGGGACGAAGATCATTTTGCCCCGGGGGTCAATATTTTTTTTCATTTTTTTATTGCTTAATATAATTAAAACCTTCGGGTTTTTTGGCTTTTTCTTTAAAGTGACCTTAAAATGATAAAAATTAATATTGCAAGAAAATTGTCACTTTAAAACCCGGGCATTGATCGTGGAGGTTCCGCAGTCGATCGTAAAAGGCGAAAAATATGGGCAAAGCCTTCTCGCAAACAGCAGTTAGTAGGCCTAAGGTAGTTTTTTTTAAATTGCCCAAACAGAAACATAAAAAAACAGTTTTTTTTTTGGTTTTTTTGGGTTTGGGGGACGCGTAAAACCGTTGGGTCATAACGCACCACCAGCCTAGGGGGGGGGGGGGAGCCCCATGCGGCCCAGAAACCCAGCCACGTGTATGGGGGGGAAGGGGGTTTGTCCCGTCCGGTCGTCATCGTCTTTTCATCGTTCGTTGTGTCTTGTCATCGCGGCGGGGGGTGAAAGGGAAGGGGGCAACCCCCTGACACGATTGCCAAGCCCCTTTTATTTGGGAAAAAGAATCCCCCTTTTACTACTATTTTTGCGGGTGGACTTTTTCTTTTGAATCGCCTTTTACGATTAGCGACCCATGCTCTGGGCCATTCTACCCCGGGGCCCAGGGGGGGGATATAGGTTTTTAAAATTAAATTATTGTACTTCTCAATATTTTGATATATTGTTTTTTAGAGAGACTTAATTCTTTTAAGTATTTGGGCTGCGGGGTTTTACTCTTGTTGGTAAGATGTTTTTAACCCCCAAAATTTTAATTTTCGAAAATTGATTTTTCCCAAATCGTTTCATGTTTGCAAAAAACTTTTTAATCTAAAATTTTACAGAATTACAATTTTTGAAATGTTTATCAGTAAAAAAAAAATAAAAAAACGTAAATATTTTCGAAAACAAGGTACACGTGCCCCCCCAAACCAAGGGGAGTTGTTTTCGTGTGGTTCTCTTCTTTGGCCGTACGGTCTTCCCTTATTTCTCGCACTTCACGTACGGGGAAATCTTGGGCAGATTTTCTACCACGGACCTAGGGGGTCACCGATTCAACAGGTAACACTGACATGTACCCATACAAGGTATACACGGAAAATGAGTTTCTGTTAATTACAGGGTCACACAGCGGCTACGAAAATTCAAGGGGCTTTGGCCCCCGACATTGGAGGCTAAAAAGGAACTTATGGCTAAAGGGTTTACGTGCCCCTAAACCTAGGAGCTTTATCCAAAAAAGCCGTAATTGTCGATCTAATTTTGTACTTTCAAGGAGAGGACAATCATAAAGTACCTGCCCAAAAATTTCTTTTACCTCTTTACAGTCGCGTCTATGGGTAGCCTTTTGGTCTATTAAGCTATCTTTTTTCTAGCTTGACTTTAGGCCTGGGCATCGGAGATGGAAAACGTTTGCATGAAAGGTTTTACAAGTTGCCCCAAGCTATCTTTCATTACTCCCCACATCAAAGGGCATCCGGATCTCCTACGGGTTCCTGCTAACCCGAGAATTAACCCCTGCAGATTTTAAAAAAATAATCCGTTATTTTAAAGATGATTTAACTAAATTTTTGGTGAACCGGTGCTATAAGCGTAAAACACATGATTTTCCCAAATGCTTGATTTATTCGGGGTTTTTTTTTTGGGGGTGAAAAGGCTCTAAAATAATGTTGATATTTTCTAATTGGTGAAAAAGCCGAGCCTTTAATATAATGGATCCAAAAACAATGGATGAAGTGCCTGGTATTTTAAAATAATTATATTTTTAAAAATTGTAAGTCCCGGGGCATTAATTTAATATAAGACATTCACCGATTGGTGTAGGTGCCGGGTCTTCAATTATAATGTAAATATTCACCGATTGGTGGTAGGTGTCGGGTCTTTTAAGAAAAATGTTTAATATTTGAATGGCCGTGTCTTAAAATGAAATGAACTATATTATATCAATTGCGGAAAGCCTGTCGTTATATGTAATTTCGTTATATTTATTTACTGGTGGAGGTGCCGGAAGTAAAATTTAGTATATTTTGTTTTCCTCTTAGTAGAGGTGATCATTGCTTGGTATTTACATTACAAAAATTAAAAATATCAGTCTACTCACTCGATCACATCATTTTAAAAAATCATTGTTGCAAACCTGCCCACGGTTCAATGTCTGACCAAAAAAATTTGAATCCATAGTCTGACCAGGTAATTTGGAATTAGGACAGTTGTGAAGGGATGTCCGAGGGCTGGTTAAGAGGATTCAACCCCCTCAAACCCGGGATCTCCCGAATCAGAGTCGCGCTTGTTGCTCGAGCTAGAACTGTCGGTTTCTCAGTCACATTATGCTAAGTAGAAAGGTTGGCAGAAAAGGGTAGTTTGCCCCAAGATGAGTAATAAATAAACACTCATAATTCCTAAACCTTATTAACAAAATATTAACAATTTATATTACCAACATAAAATAAAATTAAGCATTCATAATATAGCACAGTTGAAAACATTCTTGAATGCAGACATGGCAATACGGAATTCCTCGGATAAACTGCAGTTACAAATAATTCTGGCAGCACAGCAATATCATCCACTTATGTGGGCACTGGTTCGAGCAAATGGTGAAGTGCTGGACTGGGTCTGGTGACGTCTTGAATCCTGAAGGTTCCAAGACACCAGATGTAATGGGTCAAGGTCCTCACAGACGGGCAACTTATTTTTAAAAACAAAACGTCCACTTTCTTCATGAGTGTTTCTAGTGTGGTAAAGCGACATTTACCACGACGTATAGAAGCACCCGGTTCTTTGTAACTCATACTTTGTCTGGTGGCACGATTATGAATTCTTACCAACATGAATAATATGTTTAGTTGTTGGATGCAACGCTGGTAGGCCATAAGTGATAATTGGCTTAACCAGCGCAAAATCTACGGTGCTAATGGTTCTTGACTTGAAACCCTTTATAGAGAGTTCTTTTAGTAATAGGTCAAATAACGAATGGTAGAGACGACGGGGTGTCCCCGGGGAGTGAGGGGATCACGATGAGAGGATTGCCAGAGCTCGCCTCTGATCTCGGAAAGAAACTACTGTCTTACTACGTATAGCTGATGTTTTGCTGATATTTCAATTAACGATATGGGAGGATATGGGCAAAGTTTTACCGATGCCCAGAGGGATTCACCTGAAGATTCACACAGGTAACACTGACGTGTACCCTACGACAATTACCATTAAAAAAAAGTGTTTTTTATGACTGATTATATCGTAATTTACCTGTCCATACTTCTTAGATTTGCAGCCTGTGTTGGTCGAATAACATAATAGCTAGGCGGATTAGCCTAACAAATTAGGGGTTTTGTGGTAGAGGCTGAATTTTGGACTGATACTCAGAACAACATTATAAGAAAATTGCCTCGGGGAGCCATGAAAAAATTCATCCGGTTAAGGGGGTGGAAGGGGGTGAAAAAATGGCATTTTTCCAAATATAAAAAAAATCAAGAATCAACTAATTTGATCCTAAGATTACAAAATTATTACATATTGTAGATAAAAGTCCAAATTTTAATAAAAAATATATATCACCATATATGTATATATAACCAGATTTTGCACCCTTTGTCTTTTTTCCAACAATTTACCCACTGGGGCTGGGAGGATTAGCCTACCAGTTACGGGTTAGTGATAGGGCTGTGAATTTTGTCTAAAACACCTCAGAAGAATGATCTCAAAAATTGGCCCGAGGAGCCCTCAAAAAAGTTGCTTGCTTAAAGAGAAAGAGGGGGGTGTACTAAAAGGGGGTTGATAAAACTAAAATAAAGAAATCCGTATTCAAATATTATATTTACAACGCCATATTAATGTGTATTGTAGATTAAGGTCTAAACTTTAATTTAAAAAATTAAAATTTTCACCATATATTTAAATCTGATTAGATTATGCCCCCTTTTTCCCATTTTCATAAATTTCCTCATAATTCGAAAGTGTATTCGTGCGACACTCTTTTTGTCACAAATTCTCCTAATATTACGAATTAGGGACGAAAACAGAATTTTGTGATGCTTTGGGTACATTTTTACTCAATGGCCTTGATCTCATTTTAACAAATTCACTAAATTTTTAACGAAAGTGTATCGTGTGACCACTCGTTTTGTTCAAAATTATGCCAATAGTAAGAAAAGGATAAAAAAGTTTTTTAACACCTTAGGTACAGTTTCACTCAATGGACTTTGACCCCATTTTCAAAGTTTACTCAATATTAACGAAAGTCTATCATGTGATGACTCGTTTTGTCTAAAATTATCCTAATAATACGAATTAGGACAAAAATAAGATTTTGTCATACACTTTGTCATACATACTTTTGAAAATGGGGCCCAAAGTCCATTGAGTGAAACTGTACCTAAGGTGTAAAAAAACTTTTTTTTATCCTTTTTCTTACTATTGGCATAATTTTGAAACAAAACGAGTGGGGCACATGATACACTTTCCGTTAAAATTGAGTGAATTTGTTAAAATAAGATCAAAGTCCATTGAGTAAAAATGTACCCAAAGCATCACAAAATCTTGTTTCGTCCTAATTCGTATATTTTGGAGAATTTGTGACAAAAAAAGTGGTCGCACGATACACTTTCGTAATATTGAGGAATATTATGAAAATTGGAAAAGGGGCATAATCTGACCAGATTTACATATATGGTGAAATTTTTAAATTTTTTTAAAATTTAAAATTTAGACCTTAATCTACAATACACATTAATATGGCGTTGTAAATATAATATTTGAATACGGATTTCTTTATTTTAGTTTTAAACAACCCCTTTTAGTACACCCCCCCTTTCTCCTATAAGCAAGGGAACTTTTTTGAGGGCTCCTCGGGCCAATTTTTTGAGATCATTCTTCTGATGTTTTTAGACAAAATTCACGGCCCTATCACTTAACCCGTAACTGGTGGCTAATCCCCCCACAGAGTGGGTTAAATTTGTGAAAAAAGACAAAGGGTGCAAAATCTGGTTATATATAAATATATGGTGGGTATATATTTTTTTTATTAAAATTTGGACTTTTTTCTACAATATGTAATAATTTTGTAATCTTAGGATCAAATTTAGTTTGATTTTTGATTTTTTATATTTGAAAACAGCCTTTTTTCTCCCCCTTCACCCCTTACCGGATGGATTTTTTCATGGCTCCTCGAGGCAATTTTCTTATAATGTTGTTCTGAGTATACAATCCAAAATTCAGCCCTCTACCACAAAACCCTAATTGTTCTTGTATTTTCCTTTAATCCGCTTGACTATAATATGTATCGAATATTTTGATATTCATGTGTTTACAATACGATCAAATGTCCAAAAACTCGCAGCCTTTGAAATTCTGACTTTCTCTCATCACATGAAGGTCATCTGGATATTCTAGCGGATTCCCGACGAACCTCGTGGTGCAGGTGGCGCCATCTGTAAGCAGTTATTCGGGAACATCCATGGCAACTAGCGCCGTCTGTGTAGCTAATCATGGTTAATATGTCTCAACAATACATTGTCTTTTAAATATCAACTTTTAATAATAGTTTTCAATGAGTCGGAGTAGCCAGTTCAGTTAGAGCACCCGGACAAGGAAGTCGCCACGCCTAGGCGACAAGGACTCATTTTGACCCGGGGCCAATTTTTTTTTTCACTTTGGTTTTGATTTAATACAAGTAATCCTTCACGGGGTTTTCGTGATTTATTTGTAAAATGAACTTGAGAGTACTAAAAATGTATTATTCTAAACAATTGTCACATTAACCTCGAGGCATTGATCGTGGCCCACGGTATCCCCTGTCGATCGTACATGATCGTAAGGCAAGAATAGAGACAAAGTCCTTCTCACAAGCAGTTAGTAAGTTTTATTAAGGGAGTATTTTACTGACAGAAACATGAAAAAACAGAAAACAGGACATTTATTTTAAATTAAATTATAATATTTTGTCAATATTTTTATATCATCTAGCAGGGCATACTATTATTTTGCATCTACTCTACTTTAACATAAACGCTCTGTATATCATAATCTATCAATCACTCATTATATTTATATATATCAATATCAATATAGATATCGATATCAATTGCTTTATATTCCATTTTTCTTTCTTCTACATGAGTTTAGGGCATATATTATTTTGCATCTACTCTACTTTAACATAAGTACTGTGTAGGCATATCAATATTATTATCACTTTTATTTTTATTTACAATAGATTATTCACTTTCTCTGCAAAGCGTTATACTTAAACACTGTATTAGTCAAAGTGAATTAAATATCTATCTATCTATCTATCTATCTATCTATCTATCTATCTATCGTTACTTACTTGAAACTCGGCTTGAGTTTATGTTAGAACTTGGCTGCAGGTTTTACAACTTGTTGTGTTAAGATACATTTAAATAACCAAAACTATTCATTTTTTAACAAATTGGTGTTTCCATTAATTTTTTTATTGTTTAAATTTGTAATCTGGAAGGAAAGCTAAATTATAAGTTTTGAGTATACTTATCGATTATTAGTAAAACAAAATTTAAAAAAAACGATAAGTATCTTCGTAAAACCAGTGCACGTCCCCAACCAAGGAGAAGCGTTCGTGTGGTTTTCTTCTTGTGGCCGTACGGTCTTTGCTTGTTTCTCGCACTATACGATAGCAGAGGAATCATCTGGGCAAAGTTCTACCACGGACCTAGGGGGGCCGCCAAAAGAGTCACACGGTACACTGACGTGTACCCTACGATGGGAAACCCTACAGAAATGAAGTTTTTTTTAATTACAATGGCCCTCACAGTAGCTGCTAAGCTTCAAGGAATTTGGGGGCCTCGTATGCGAAGTTGTATCGAAAAGTCTTCCCCACATTCTGTAAACTATAAAGATACCTATTATGACCTAATGGTTGACCTGCCCATAAACCATGTACGAAAATAGCCGTAATTATACAATCTAGGCTTGTGTACTCACATAGAAGAGAACAACCTTTAAAGCGACAGGTAAAATTATTTTTAAACATTACAATCGCGTGCATGGATGACGTTTGGTCTATTACACATTTATTATTATTATTATTTATTATTATAGTTATTTTTTATCATAATGTACGGATTTATTTTTATCTATTTAATATTAAGCTTTTTTACTGGCTTGAACTTCAGTGACCTGGGGATTGGAGCTAGGTAACGTGGTCATGAACGGTTAATACGTTGCCTAAGCTATCTTACATTCTCTCCTACTCAAGGTCTCCGGATCTCCTAGCGGATTCTCTGCTAACCCGAAGACTTAACCCATGTGGAGTTTAAAAACATACTTCCGGTTATTTTTAAAGATGATATTAAATAATTGGTGGATGTACCGGTGCTATAAGTATAATACATGATGTGCCCAATTGGGTTGATTTATTTATTTATTTATTTATTTATTTATTTATTTATTTAACGTCTATCCTATTCAGTTATAAAAACTGATTTACAAAGGAGGACAACTGTATTTACGATGTTAATTTAATGGTGGTGGTGGTGCCGGGTTTTCAAATACAATGTTGATATTCAATAATTGGTGGATGTACCGAAGATTAATATATAATAGATGCTATTTAACAATTGGTGGAGGTGCCGGGTATTTTAATATAATGTATTTATATTAATATTTGCTGAATGTTCCGGGTCTTTAATTATAATGTAAGAGATTCACCGATTGGTGGAGGTGCCTGGTCTTAATTATAATGTAAGACATTCACCAATTGGCGGAGGTGCCGGGTATTTTAATATAATGAAGATATTAAACAATTGGAGGAGGTGCCGGGTCTTTAATTATATTGTGATACATTCACTGTGAGTATAAATCATTGCTTGGTATTTACATAAAAAATTACATGACAAAATCGTAATAACAGTCTACCCACTAGATCACACAATTTTTTCTTTAAATCATTGTTGCAAACCTGCCCCGGGTTCTATGTCTGACCGAAGAAATATTTCAATCTATGGTCTGACTAGGTAAATTGAATTAAGACAATCGTGATGGGATGTCCAAGGCCGGTGTGTTTGTGTGGCTCGTTGGTCGTGTTGTTAGCGTATCTGCTTCCAATGCAGAAGGTCCAGGATTCGATTCCCGCCAAAGACAGAAGTTTTTTAACTTCTGATTTAGACTTAAGTCCATTAGTTCTTGTGATAGGAGTTTGATAACGGTGACTTTGTAGCCGTCCTAGCAACGAAGCACATAATAAATTCAGAGTAGTTCTGAATCGGCCTTGTTGATTCTGGCGTTTTTCCGCGGGTGTTCGCACTGTCCATACCACTGATTGCTATATTTCCCATTAAAAATATCGATCTTTGGTTGGTTATCGCTCACTCGTCGATTGCGTCGGGGCCTACAGGGTTGGCTTGGTCGCTTTGATTTTCTGTCCCCACTGAAAATTAGTTATATAACTGAGTTGGTAGACTCTAAATACATTTTATTTTATTTATTTTTATTTATTTATTTATTTATTTATTTATTTATTTATTTATTTATTTATTTATTTATTTATTTATTTATTTATTTATTTATTTATTGAACGAGTGAGCGTAGCGAACGTAGTGATTTCCATTCGACTTAAACGGCCCTAATTGTTTTTTCTGCGTGCGTGCGTGTGTGTGTGTGTGTGTGTGTGTGTACGTTGAAAATCAGCCGAATCGCTGAACAGATTACGCTGAAATTTTAAACAGACGGTCGGTACGAGTTTATTGAGAACTGCTAACAAAATCAGCAAGATCATTGCGATTTAAACATACAAGAAATAATAAACTGAAAAATAGACTTCCAATGTTATGAAATTATTTTAACGACAATGTTTTAGATTTTGAAAAGATATTTTTTGTTTTTTATTTACCTGGCCGTGAATGCCGTGCCCATGCAAGGTCAGTCGAATGTTGGACGTCAAGGTACCCCCAAATTCCGCTCGTAGATTGAGTAAACCTTGCAATATTTTTCACGTATTTCGTACTGGCTATGTTTACCATAGTAGGCCCTATTGCCACAGATGATGGATTACACTGCGTTATATGCATTTCAAAACAAGTTTAATTATTTTTGAAATACAATCTAGAAATAACAAAATCTTTCCCGACCAGGGGATTGAACCCACGTCTCCCACATTTCGGCTACAAGGGCACTTTAGCCAACTAGACTAGGGAAACGCCAAAGTCGTAGTTAGACGAGTGAGCGAGTCATGTGGTGAGTACCCGGGAACATTTGCATTTAAGTTTTGATAATTATATTCGTATAAATAATAGGGTATTGGTGGAAATCACTGTGCCGGAGGTTGCTGTTGTTGGCAGTCTTCAACTGAATATTCCGTGTGACTGCCGGGTCTTGCTTAATGGTAGATTGTTGGTCCGGGAGTTGTGTAAAAGTTTAGGCCATAGTTTAGGCCAAAATGCTCCACTGTAGCCATGATAGGCTAGGGAGGCCTAAGGTAAGGGGAAGAAAAGAAATGTTACCGGGTACTCAACACATGGCTCACTCACTCGTTCTAACAACGACTTTGGCGTTTCCCTAGTTTATTTATTTATTTATTTATTTATTTATTTATTTATTTATTTATTTATTTATTTATTTATTTATTTATTTATTTATTTATTTATTTATAAGAGGACTCAACCCCCTCAAACCCGGGATCTCCCGAATCAGAGTCGCGCTTGTTGCTCGAGCTGGCACTGTCGGTTTCTCAGTCATATTGTGCTAAGTAGAAAGGTTGGCAGACAAGGGCAGTTTGCCTCAAGATAAAGGTGTCTGCCAGGCTCCACACAACAAACTGTGAGAATAAAACTAAACTAATAAACTTCTAAAACTTATTAACAAAATATTAACAATTATTATATAACCAAAAAAAAATTTAATTTAAGCTTCATATAATATAGTACAGTTGAAAGCATTCTTGAATGTCGACCATAGCAAGACCCAAAATTTGATTGGATAAACTGAAACTCGGCAATAGAATCCACTTATGTAGTCACTGGTTCGGGCAAATGGTGAAGTGACGGACTGGGCCTGGTGACGTCTTGAATCCTGAAGGTTCCAAGACACCCGATGTAAGGGGTCAAGGTCCACACAGCTGATCAACTTGTTTTTAAAACTAAACGTCTACTTGCTCAAAAGTTTTTCTAGCGTGGTAAGCGACATTCCCACGAAGAAGCACTAGGCTCTTTGTAACCCATAATATGTCCAGTGGCACGATTTCCAATTTTTCACAACTTGTTTAATATGTTATACTTCGTTGTTGGATGCTACGCTAGTAGGCCATAAGTGATAACTGGCTTAACCAGCGCAAAATCTACGGTGTCAATGGTCTTGGCTTAAAACCCTTATAGAGCTCTTTTAGTCATAGGTCGAATAACGTTTGGGTAGAGACGACAAGGGGGTTTCACCGACTGATGGGATCACGATAAGGAGGATTGCCAGAGCTCGCCTCTAATTTTGGAAAGAAAGCTACTATCTTACATCGTATAGCTGATGGTTTTCGCCATGGTATTTGCCTTATTTCTCGCACTGAACGATAGCAGAGGAATAATCTGGGCAAAGTTCTACAAGGGCCCCAGAGGGGTTCACCTAAAGATTCACACAGGAACACTGACGTGTACCCTACGACGGGTACCCTTAGAAGAATTTGTTTGTTATTTACAATCACTGATTTTTACTGTAATTCACCTGTCCAATGACTTCTTAGATTCGTAGCCTGTGATAGTGTGTAGGTCGAATAATTCAATAAATATAAAAGAATATTTTGAAGTGCATATGTTTACATTGTGATAAAGTGTCAAAAACTCGCAGCCTTTGATATTCTAAACATTCTCTTTCACATCAAGGTCATCTGGATATCCTGGCGGATTCTCGGCGAACCTCGGTGCAGGGTGGCGCCATCTGTACAGTTATTGGGGAAAAATACCATGGAACTAGCGCTGTCGTTAGCTAATCTGGTACTAGTCTCAACAATACATTGTCTTTTAAATATCAACTTTTAATAATGGTTTCAATGAGTCGGAGTAGCCAGTTCAGTTAGAGCACCCGGACAAGGAGTCGCCACGGGCCTAGGCGACGAAGACTCATTTAACCCGGGGTCAATATTTTTTTTCACTTTTTTTATTGCTTAATTACAAGAAATCCTACAGGGGATTTTTGTGCTTTATTGTTAATTGATCTTTAGAGTGATAGAAATTAAAATAATTGCCAGAAATTTTCACATTGAACTCGGGCACTGATCGTGTCCCAGGGTATGAATTAAATAAATAAAATGCGTATTTAGAGTTACCCACTCAGTCATATAAATAATGTTCAGTGAAAAACCTTCTGCCGATGTAAAAGGGCGAGAATAGAGGCAAAGTCCTTCTCGCAAACAGCAGTATCTAAGTAAGGAAGAATGTTACAGGCCCAATCAAGGAAAACATGAAACAGGACATTGATTTTAAATTTAATTTTATACTTTGTAATTATGTTATATTATACTATAATATTTTTTATAATATTATATTTTGATATCATTGAGTTTCTTTTAGTTCTTGGTAGGTTTTACAGTCTTTACAACTTGTTGTTTTAAAGGGGTATTCACCTGTTAAACTAAAAAATATATTTCATTTGGGCTCAATAGTTACGAATTTAGTTTAGATTAAAGAAGTGTTGCAGGTTGGGAAAGTATGAAGAACATAAAGTCCAGCCTGAAGGGCTGGAGGCGACAAAACATTTCACCGGCTGATGACAACTGTAGCTAATTTGAAGTTGTTTATAACCTTAATCCACGACGCGTTTCGTCCGTCTTGGACTCGTCAGGCAGATGGTGGCCAATGGCTCTATGTTCTCTGTGCTTTCCCAACCGTCAACCCTTCTCCAATCTAAACTAAACTAGCCGGTTGGCCTTTAAAACAAATAGTTTGGGAAATTTAAAAAATAACAGAAAAATTATTGGGTCTACCACGACCCAGAACAAAATAGTCACAATTTTGTATTTTTCGAGCTAGGTCCCATCGGCAAAAATCTCCCATAAGAAACCACATGGGGACGATCTGTATGCCCCGTGATCTTAGAGGATTTTGATCCAAAAAAATATTGGCCATTAATGACGTACTCTACAGCCTTTTCTGTAAATTCTCTATATTTTGTTTTTTTAATTTGGGCAAGTGGTTCGGTCAAAATAGGTTGATTACCAAGAAGGGATGTAATTTTAAAAAAGAATTTTTGCGTGTTTAAGAGTATATTTGTACAAAGTTTCATGACACGATGTTATAAAGGGCCATTCTAGAGTGATATGATGCCCTTGTATCTATGTGGAACAAAAAAGAATCAGGCTAAAGCCGATTTAAGAAATTTACCAGAATGCAAATTTTAACAAATTTCTGGATCGAAAAAATATAAAAATTGATGTAAAATCACAGGAACAAGATTTTTATTTTTAGACGGTCATTTTAAGTGTAGTAGTATGCTATAGATTTTGTGGTAATTTTTTTTGAGGTAATAGAATCTTAAGATACATATAAATTCCCAAAACTTTTTCCTTTTAAAAAATTTGGTGTTTAAAAATTAGTTGCATTATTGTTAAAACTATTTTATCTAGAAGTGGGGGTAAGCTGAATTAAAAGTTTTGATTCTTTTTATAAATGATTAGTAAAATCAACTTAAAGGGGTATTAACCGCTAAAACTAAAAAAAATATATATCTTCTGGCTAACTAGTAATGAATTTAGCAATTAACACAAAATTATTGGGGCCCCCATGACCTCCCAAAAAATTGTCAAACATGACATTTTTCGAGCTAGGTCCTATCGGCATAAATCCCCCTAAGAAATAGCATGGGGACGATATTTATGCCCCCCTGACCTTGGAGGATTTTGATCCAACAAAATATTAGCCATTATTGACGTACTCGACAGCCTTTTCTGTAAATGCTCTATATTTTGTTTTGTAATTTGGTCAAGTAGTTCGGTCAAAATATGCTGATTACCAAGATGGGGGGTGATTTTGGAATGCATCTTTTTGCGTGTTCTGAGGGTATATTTGGTCGCAGTTTCAAGACACGATGTTATAAAGGAGCATTTTAGATTGGTACCCATGCTCTAGTATCTATGTGGACCAAAAAGAAGCAGGTTCAAGCCGATTTAGGAAATTTTTTCCCAAAAAACCAATTTTCGCCAATTTCTGGATCAAAAAAATTAAAAAATTCGTGTTAAATCACAGGGTTTCAAGATATAATTTTTTAAACGGTCATTTAAGTGTAGTATTGTGCTATAGATCACGTGGTAAAAAATAATTTTTGGGGTTTTTTAGCACCTTTAAAATAACAATAAATATTTTTATGAATAAGGTATCGTGCCAACCGCTGAGTGGCGTTTTTGATGGTCACCTGTGCGGTCTGTCCCTGCAGAGTCATCTTGGTGGGAATTTTTTTCACACAGTCAATGCATTCCCTTGAAGCACCCGTGCCTAGTACAAAGTACTAATAAACCGGTAGAGTTTTGTATTTTTCCGAGGTTTTTTTGGTGTGAATTACTGTGACATTAACGAAAATCATTAAATGGCATGTTTAAGATTTTGACGTATTAAAATGATGTTTGGTTTGTGAATGATAATGTAAAATGTGTAGACTGTGGATGGGTGATTGTTTTTTTGTACAACAACACAGTAATAAAAGTTCGGTATCAGGGATTTGAGTTTGTAATGGGTCGGAAATTGTGGACGCACCCGCCGCTTTCTTGGAAAAAGGACCGATGTTGAATGATTGAGTGGCGTTTGCTGGCAAATTTTGAATGTTCTGCTAAAGAAATGTCTTGAAATAGGCACGGAAAAGGGGATTTTCGGATATGTGAAGTGAATCGAAGAATTTGATATCCAGTTGGGCAAGGTTTTCTTCCACCTTTGGGGATGCCCAGGGGCGGTGTGAAGGTCCGAAAATGCGTGTAGAGTAAGGTAAAACCTACACCCGTTATCAACAAAGTACCTTGTTTTTAAGGACCTGCAGACTTTGAATGTGGGACTTTGCACATTACGACCACACCGGCGAAACATACGTCATGGAAGGGCGTATGACAAAGTGAAGAGTAGAAGTTTAGTTTCCATGTCCATTGATGTTCTACGCAGTCATGGATAGAGTGATCCAATTTTTCAGTAGCCTTTTGCAACTACCTTGTTCGTGTGAGGACCAAAAGTTTGGCTCTTGCCGAGCATGACTCCAAGAAAATTGTTTGTGTTTGGCCATTTCAATTCCTTGCCATGTAGTCGAAACTGTGTCAGGTCCTGACTTTGACAGTGAGAGAATAATGTCGCGCACGTCTTTGAGGCGTTCAGACCCATGCGCCAGCGAATGTACCAAGCTGCAATGCTTCCATTCCTTTTTGCCCACGTGGAACAGAAGTTACAGCGAGAACAGCCATGGCGAGAGCTGTGACGTCATCGGCAAAGATTCCATGAATGACATGAGGCGGTGGTGGAGGGAAGTCATGAGTGAATATGTTGAAGTAGAAAGGTGCGAGGACCGATCCTTGTGGTACCCCGGCTGCAATCGAGCGTTGGGAGGAGAGAGAGACATTCCATTGAACGAAGAATGAACGCTCTAGAAGGAAGACCTTTGAAGATCTATTACATATGGAGGAAAGTCGAGAGAGAGGAGCTTGCTGAGAAGGCCCTCATCCCAACTTTGTCGAATGTTTTGCAACGACGATGAAAATTGCTGCCGTCTTCTGGTGGTTGTCACGCGCAGCTGTGAAAGCAGAAACTACTCGTTGCTACTTGATGAACTGACGAAATAAAAAATTGTTCCGGTGGGGATGATCGCGTGGCTTTCAGCGTTTTTTCTGCAATCTTTTTAGCAGAACTCTCTCGAACATCTTGCAGATAACGGATAGAAGATTATCGGTCTGTAGCTGTTAGGGTCTCGAGGTGATTTGTTTGGGTTTTTGGAAGGCAATAATATTAGCCACTTTCCAGAAAAGTTTGAAAATATTGGAACGTTAATCAAGCATTACAAATTGCCAGCAGTAAAAAAGCAGCGTTATTTTGCAGCGCTTTGATGATTTTAACCGTGATCCTTATGAGCCTTACGAGCCCTTAAACCTAGTAGGTAGCCTTAACTCAAATAACCGTTATTATACTTTCTAGGAGTGCATACTGACAGAGAAAGAGGACTATCACAAGGCGATTAGCAAAATTACTTAACTCTGTTTACAGTCTCGTCTATAGATAAAACTTTTGGTCATTGAGCTGTCTTTTACATGCTGGAAAATCAGTGACTAAAAGCATTTAAAATAGGCAAAAGTTGATTATATGAATAAAAAATCCAAACACAAAAACCGATTAGTGACGTTCTACGAGGGAAAGCTTTACAAAAAAATGCCAACAATAGCTTACCACGTACACCATAGAAAAAGGGACACGCAACCCCGCCGTATGGGGTTTTGTATCATTTTATCTAATGATAAAAAAAAGCAAAATTTTTTAGTATCTGTGTATATTTTGTGATCAAATGTCAAAAGCTTACCCTTGATATTCTGAAAATTTCCTCATACAAAAAAGGTCCTCTGAATTCCTACGGTTCTCGTAAAACCCTCGTGGTGCGGGTGGACCATCTCGTGGCGTTCGGGAAAACACAATGGAAACACGCCGTCTTTTGGGCTTATCAGGTATTTAGTCTAAACAATACATCGTCCTTAAATAATCTTTTTTAACAATAACTTCAATGAGTCGGAGTGACCAGTTCAGTTAAGCACCCGGTCAGTGAGTCCCAGGCTGGTCACAAAGACTCTTTTTGCCCCGGGGTAAAATTTTTTTTTCCTTTTTTTTTCTTAATTACAATTTAAAACCTAAAAGGGAATTGTTTGCTTTCTTTGTAAAATGACCAAAGAGGTAAGAAATAACTTCCCATTAAATTTCGGGTCTTTGATGGTTCCCTCCCAGTCGTAAAAGGCGAGAATAGAGGAAAAGTCCTTCTCGCAAACAGAAGAAAGTATTTTTTTCCCCCCCCTTAATGGGGAAAAACACTCCCGTGGAGTAATTGATTTTTGTAAATCAAACCAGAAATTTAAAAATTCATCCGCTGTGATGGGTCCCGCTGGAAGGGTTTTTTTTTAAATTTTTAATAAGTCAGTAAGTTAGTAAGAAAGTAAGGAAATTTTTTATTTGGGGGAACGAGAAACACAGGAAACAGGAAAAAAGGACATAAAAAATTTTAAATTAAATGGCATTTCACTAAATTTACAGTAGACTTGTCGGCTGGTGGATCTAATTTTTGGGTTAATTTCCATATAAGAATATAATCGCATTTTATTCAAACAAAACCTATTACCCTTTTACGACGGGTTAATATAGATTTAAAATTTTTATCAATTTAACCCATGTAGATTATAAAATCAATCCAAATCAAAAGAAAGGCTTTCACAATAAGTGTTTTATTTGTTTTAAGCAAAATTATTTTAAACGAAGTTTAAACATTTAATAAATATGTTTTTATTATTAACATTAAAAAAAAATAGACCAATGTTCGAGAAGATATAAGACGGAAATCTAATCATAAAGATTACAAAGACAGTTTTTTATAAAATTTTAAGTTGTAAAAATTACTGTCGAGTTTCTCGTCTGATCTTTTATTGCTATTTAAAAGTTAAACTTTTGAAGGGCACAATTTTATTTTATAAACAAGAGATTACTTTAAAGTTAAGCGTTAGTTCACTTCTTATCAAAATTCACCTAAAGTCTACAGGGAATTTGAACTCAACCTGAAATTTGACCAATTTCTGAAAACTGTATGTAACTACTTATTTTTAACATAAGGAGGATAATTTTTTTAAGAAAAATTTAAATAAAATAATCAAAAATTTAAGATTCTTGTGAAGCTATTATGATAATTTTATCAACAATATTTGGCAAAAAGCACTTGAGCAGGCCTATAATGATTTACTCAATGACACACATTGCAATGAGACCGATCTTGGTCAGTGTTCCGTTTTGACATTTCGTGGGGGCTTAAACGTTTAATAGCACTCGGCGACAACCGACGGTCATAGACACTTGAATAATTTCCCCAACCGGCGATCGATACAAGCAAAAGCTCGCTGTTTGGCCCCAATTATCCAATACTACGCCAATCAGCAGCAATTAAAGGCTAGTTTTGGACAACATATACCATTTACAAACCTTTATAAATAGATCAACATAATAAACGAGATATATATTTTTATAAACATTTCTAAATTTCATTAATCGGTGAAAACCATACCAGAGTTATGTTAATAAACGCTTATGATGAATCAGTTAGTTATATGAAAAATGTTTAAGCCTTTTTACGTGTTCACCTATGTCTACCGGTATTTTGGACCTCAATTTAATAAAGAAATGGGTCAATACTTAGGGTATTTTCACTCCTTTCTATGGCGATCAAATGCAAATGGAAACAAAAATTTTTGTGTTTTGTTGTTGCTATTGGAAGAGTGTTAAACGTACGTTTCTCGAAGTATTGCACTAGTATAAATTCTATTTTCTTCAATTTCATCAGACAATAACTAAAATGTCTTACATTAATTTCAAGAATACCAAGATGTAAATGATTGTATTGAAATCAATGCCAAAAATTAATTCATTCATTTTAGCCTGGTATCGAACCTGTTCTCCCTAATTACCGGTCCGGGTGCTTTATCCCTATAAGCTTACGGAACGGTTTACTTTAGAACATGTGGAATAGACCCCGGGTTTGATACCGATAGATGGTGAATGATTTCCAAATACCAGTATTGTTTAGCGTTCTGTGTTTGGATACAACTATATAACCACCGATTTCGGTGTGGTTTTGACAGTGGCCACATCTAACAAACCACGAAGCAGATAGGAATATTCTGAGAAGCCACTATAACGCTCCATCCTACTAGAAAAAAAAAACGGGCGCCTTCACTGTAGGCTATTATAAAACAACGGCCGCCGCCAAGGACATATTTTATCTCATGTGTGTTTTTATTTGGTACCTCCTTGATATGTCATCACAAACTGTGTTATTACTGTGAGCTAAGTAAAAGCAGTGACGTAGTCTGCACGGACCGGCGCTAGCCACAACGGTGCGCATAGAGATAGTGTTTTGGCGGTCCGGCGTACGACTCAGAATGTTAGGTTTCTACTCGTAACTCGTAGCGAACGACACTGGGACTGGATAACGAGCTCAAATGATAGCCCAGTTTGGTAAGTTGAATCAACTGTATGTAGTGGTTAGTAATAAGGTGAGGGTCTTCAGACTTATCTGTCAGTCAAACAAACGGTTTAAATTTTTACTGTGGTTCACAACGCACAAGCATTTAATTATTAGATATTTTCCTCTTTGATTTTTCCTAATATGTTTTCGATACTATGATTTTTGTTTGTATTAACCTTATGACAGAAATGTATGTTGATTTTTAAACGTTTTTAATTGAAAAATAAAGAGTTAATCCGGAAGTGGTCTACAATTGTTTGAAATACTGCTTAACATGTTTATGTGCACCATTATAATTATTAATGTATAAGATTTTAATATTAATTAGGTTAATTAGGTTAGTAATTTATTAAAAGTCTTCCCCTATTCACGTATAAAATCTGTTTTTTCAAATGAGGACAAGTACGAACAAAACTAATCAAATAAATGCCACATAATCATTACTGTAGTTATAAATATATATATATATAGGTTTTTTTAATCAAAATTGATTATTGATAAAACAACTTTTCTGATAACATATTCAAATAGTTTAAAAAAATGTGAATGAAATATAAATAATTTTGAACTATAGGACCGAACTATAAGTATTTGGCAAATTTCCATCCAGGCAAAGGAACATACACAAGTAAAGCTTACCACTTAGCAGCGTTTTACACCGAATAGATATGTAATCAAGTAGCTCATTTCCCCTTCTACTGGTTGCGTGTGCACGATGATGCCCTCAAATACATTTGCACCATTTATTATGATTTATTTATTTCATGCAATAATTATTGCAAATACTATTTTGACAAAGCAAAAGTGATTTATGCAATATTAAGGTGGCGGAAAATTTATTTAGATCTCAATGCTTTTGAGTGTGTATATGCTATCCTAGCTGTCAATTTTTAACAACTTTTGTATGTGTGTTTTCTACGTAGCTATGGGTTAAAGCGTCCGACCGGCAATCGGGAGACCTGGGTTTTCGTTATTCAGCCGGAGTTGAAATTTTTAAAATTTCTGGATATTTCCGTGTATTCCTTTCAGGTTTCCCTATTTATGCAATGGAGGAGTAATAATGAGACAAAAACTATTATCTATAACTTTACGTGTTTATAATGGTACATTGTTTGGCGGAAATATCAAAATTTGAATATATTTGAAGTACTTTCGCACGATATTTGTTTTGTTATTTATCGCAAGTTTTTTCATTAATATACATCAATTAAAACGTTTTCGAATTTTAAATAAAGTCACCTACACAGTCCTTGGGAAATAACTATAGAAAGTGGCGGTTTAATGGCATATTTACGGTCAGTTTAGAAAAACAAATATAAGACCAGTATTATGAAATTGCACTCCTTTAGAGAACCGCATTATCCTTTATAAATTACCCTCATTCGGTTTAAGATTTTTAGGTTCGTAATAAGAATTGAAAAAGTAATTTTAATAAAATTCAGAAGTTAAAATCCCACATCCGCGATCCGGGGTACCCGAACCCGACTTTTCCCCACATTCCCGGGCAGTGGCGCCTTAGCCAACTAAACCACCGAGACGGTAACAATTTTAAACTTCTGAATTGTAGCTTGCGTATAGATCTGAATGGATGGAACAGTACTGCGAAGGAATATCCTGTTGCCTTTGACACTTAACCTAAAAACACACAATGATTTTAATAATGGGTTATTTACGCTGGTATGAGCGAGGGTTTTATTTTCTTGATTTTCGTTAGTCGGGAAACACTCCCGTATCGAAAACCCCTTTGACCGAACTAATTCGAATGTTGTTTGTTAGTGCATGACATCGCCCAAGTATTAAAAACACAGTTAACAGAATATTTTTTACAGGGGCAAGAAAGAGAACAGTCACATCACAACATGGCCCTAATTTTTGACTATGGTCTGGTTGCATGGAATTTGGTGCCGTTCTCTAACACTAATTTCGCCGGACTATACATCTACTACTCTTAAACATCACACTGGAAGAGAAGGGTGTCCCCCATACCTGGAACCTTCCTTTCCATTCGAATGGGAAAAATGGGACAGGTTCTCCAGCGCCAATCAGTCAACGACTGTTACGACGACTCTACCGGAAAACTAGGACGCCATAAAGCGGCTGGTTTCTACTACCAACTACATCAACCATCACTGATGATTCGAGATCCATGAATTTGTAAAAGCTGTTCTTGTAAAAGATTTTCGCTTCATTTCCACGATCATGGTTTGTACTTCGACGAGAAGTCGGATCCGGTTTTTATCAGGACATTTGTTTTTCCTTGGAAGGGACCAATTGGGAACAATTGAGATACAAACTGACTCCGCGTTTACGTCTTGAAAGAGGAAGATGATGTTCCCGACTCTGGTGGAGTGTGGAAAAGAACTGAAAGGATTTCTGGCTTCGATTGCGAGTAGGAGAGAAACTGTTTGAGGTAAGGAAAACATTTGTATGGGTTGTTTGTAAAGTCTTTTAAATCTCCTGTCGTCAGAGGTCAGTAAGTCGTTAACATCATCAAAATCTGGCATGTGTACACTACAAAAATAATTGCATATTATTTTCTCCGAGTAAAATTATTAGGCAAATTGTTACTAACAACTTAGTAAATCACCCGTAAAAATACAAATATAATCACAAAAAAGGAATTTACATTATTTTTGAGCCGGATCATATTATTGTTTGAACAATAACCTTAGCTACATTCTTTGGTTTATTTGGGATTTAGTAAGCCGTCAACCGTTAGGTCATAATGCACCAACTCTAACCTAGCGGGGGGGGGGGGGGAGGGAGAGAGGGCCATGCTGTGTCAGAACCAGCCACGGCAAGGGGAGGAAGGGGGGTTTTCTCACGTCGCGTCGTGTCATTGTGTTCGTCATCGTTCGTTGTTTGTCTTGTCGTCGAAATCAGTCGTCCGAGAGTCGTCAAAGTGAAGGGGCAAAGGTCCCCGACGACGATTGCCCAGAGCTTCGTCCCTCTAGTTTCGGGGGAGTAAAATACAACCTTCTTACAAAGGTGAAATGTTTGCGAGGGGGACTTTTTTCTCTGAATCGCCTTTTACAATTAGCAGAGGCCATGTGCTCTGGGCCATTCTCCACCCCGGGCCCAGACGGGCACTTAGCAACATGCTTTTCGTTTTTTTCCTTTCGTTCCATTGTTGAACTTCGAATTTTAAAAGGAGATTCTGTGGGGCTTGGGTGGCAGTTTTTGGGATACGTGACAAAATTGGTTTCTCTTATGACTGAACTTTAGCGAAATTCTCTTCAAGAATCCTCTACTCAACACTTTTGACAAATGTAAACTGAGGTTAATTTTATGTATCATTCGTTTTTATACTTTCATACTATTTACGTACTTTTAATCAATTTATTGTTAATAATGGATAAAAACTATTAATTATTTATCAACTAAATTGTTCTAAAAATGTTAATGTTTTTGTTCTGCTAGGAGAATAATAGTATTCCTTGTGCGAAGTTAAAGCGTTAACAAATTTTCTTAGAAATTTAAATTTATAAATAAATCATCAAAATTTATTCTCCACTTTTTAACCCTCAATTTCAGTTCACTAATTTTTGTTTAACCTTTATGCAACTACTTAAAAGTATAGCCATAAAGGGGTCAACACAATTTTCTTTAAGCTCTGTAAGAAATAAACTTCTTCAATGCTTCAAATTAAAAAGAAAATTTCAATAAAATTCATATAATGATATTTCAACTACAAATTCATACTTCTTTGTCAAAGCTGCTATAATTAAACCACAATAAAAATATACGTAAAATGCAGCTCATTGTTTTAACTAAAAAATTTCTGTACAGATTTCCATTTCCTATTTATACGTCAAACTCTCTTCATGAGAGACCCGTTATTTACTTACTGGATTATATTCGCAATGATATAAGATTTGATAACAAAGTTTTCTGACCGTAAAATTTTTATAAATAATAATAGTTTAGTTTTATAAGTCACACTTAATCTAATCTCTAAACAATCACAATCAAATTGTTGTTTAAATAGCTCATAAAACGACAACTTATACGAATTTTTTGGCAGTAATCGTTCACTATTGGTTCATCAATACTTACCACTCAACAATCATTATTTTTTACTATGCACTTTTTGTTTTTGTATGCATCAGATAAATCATTGTATTATACCCAAGATGAAAAGATTAGGTTATATTTAAACATAAGCTGTACTTTGAGTTTAAAGATAGAGAAATAACAATGTCACAATATTAAGAATCGTCGAGATTAGCCCCCCACTTCCATTCAAACAGTCCTGGATAAATCCACGACTCAGCGCATTTTCAGGCACCAACAGCAAACAGTAAATTTATGACCATTAGAGTGTCGGGCAACTTACATCTTAATCACATCTCAGGGGACAAAAAGTGTTCCGAATAGAACATAGAGAGAGAAAGAGCATCAAACAGAGAGAGAGAGAGAGAGAGAGAGAGAGCATGTTCTTATCCTCACATATGCATAATTTTTTTTATAATTTTTACATCGTCGGACATAACCTAACCATTGACTAGCCAGAGTTTACGAAAATTAAAACAATCAGAATTTGCGTACATGGGATAAAATAAATAATACTGAGGTCCTTTCGTATGCTTACTCTTCAGCTCGTAAGAATGAGATAGGCATAAACTTGGCAATTGTGTCTCTTACTTTAGTATTTGAAGACATCATTGCAGCGTATGAAATACATAAAAATACTAACGTAGTTTGATGCTTTGGTAGAGATCCAAACATTGAAGTAACATTAAAAAATATTTAAGCTTAAATAATAATTGCCGTTTGTTTTATACTTATGTGAAAACTGCAGACCAAGCAGCAGAACCATGTTCAAATAATGAGACATATTTGACACAAAGAGGCCGTTTAACAAACACCAGACGTTTAGGATCATTCAGCGTCCTCGGCATATGACAAGAAAAATGCGAAATAAATATTAAAAAACCTTAGAATACGACTATATTAATTCCGATTAATTTTAATTAAACTTTTCAGAGCAGGTGATGTATAGTATGTAATTTTTTTATTAGACTATACACTGCATTATATAAATAAATAAATAAAATAAATAAGATGTATAACAAGATTTTAAAAAATATGTCGACGACTTATCATTCGTTATTGTATTATTCTTAAAAATGAACAGTCAAGATCATACCAGTTAACAACGAAATACCACTCACCTCCCATGTATACATACACTCATATTCCATTCACATTTCACACACAAATTCCACTCACACTTCAGCCCGTCGTTTTTGGTAGTACATTTATGTGTGTTATCTATGAGTAATTTTCTGTGATATTTTTGTGTTTTTTCTTATATTGAGATTTTTGAGTATAACTTGTTCATTATGTGTATATATACATCAAATAAATATGTTGAATGTGTTTTTGTATATTCTATTATTGTGTATTGCGTTATATTGATCCTGGGTGGTAGCCTATTGTTATATAAGAGGCAATGCCTAATTCTTCCTCCAGCAATGTGATTGTTAAAATAATGTCTGTTTGGAATAATAATAATAATAAATAATAATAATGATTAATAAATAATAATAATAATAATAAAAAATATAAACATACTATAATAATACATAATAATAATAATAATAATAATAATTGTGTGACAAACGTAAGCGATCGAAGGCGAAGATTCCATTTCACTACACTGGAGAGAAAATCCGGGAAAATGTTTTTTTTCTTTTTTTTTCTGTATTTTTTTGTGTGTCTGTTTACCCGATTTCGGCTAAACCGGGGATACTCCATTGCGATGAAATTTTATGGAGGCCGTTTCGAAATCTCTGACGAAGAACTGCCACGTTTTTGAGCGCAATCGAAAAATTATTTCTCATGAAAATGTGCAATTCTAAATCTAACGATTTTTTTTTTTTTTCGATTTTTAAAACATTTCTTTCAGCTTATAACACCTACATGCTTTTCCCGTTTTATGATTTTTTTTCACAGAACCTTAATATTTTATGAATTTATGTATTCATGTGAAATTTGAGGCGCATCAAAAAACGTAGATCTCATGAAAATCGAAATTTTACGTGTTTTCTTTTTTAAACAATTCTGTGACTCCTATAACAACAACCTACATTGCTTTAATCCTTTGTAATAATTTTTTTCACAGAAACCTTACTTTTATAAATTTTTTCATATTTTGTGTAAATTTGTGCGCAATCGAATCATTATTTCTTATAAAATTTCAATATTAACGATTTTTCTTTTTTTTAAATACAATTAATTTAACAAAAAATTAAATTATTGTTTAATTTTTCATTTAATTTAATTTAATTTAATAAAAAAAAATTTGGTATCATTAGACGAGGAAGTGGAAATTTACTTAGAGTCCAGTATTATCAGTAAGTGCTGAAGAAATATGCGAAGGGCAGGGGTGGCATCAGAAAGGAAAAGGAAACTGTGTGGTGGAATGGAAGAGTGAAGACAGCTTTTTTAAACGCAAAAGTAGCCCGAAAGGACAAGGTATAAAAACAGGACTAAAGAAAGATGAAGAAAGTACAAAAAGTATAAAATATGAAGCTAAAAAAAATAGTACTTGGAAGAAAAGAAAAATACATGAAATATTTGCAGACAAATTAGAGAAGGAACTTTGAACAAATAAGAAATTGTTGTATGGACAATGAGAAGCAAAAGAAAAACAAAAGAAATCACAAAGATACCTAACCAACAACAATGAAGTCTCTTATTCTGACCCAGAAGAAGTGAGAACATGTGGAAGAAATTTGTCAAAACCTACTTAATTCCTAGGTTACCTGATACTACCCTAACCAAACTCAGGAGGGGGACCTAACATAGAAATCTTTAGAACACCCAATGAGGAAGAAATTAGAAGAAATAATAGGAAATTTGAAATATCAAGACGGGAAGTTAGTTGAAGCAGTAAAAGCCATGAAAAATGGGAAAGCTTCGGGAGAGGATGAAAAATAGTTGTGGAGATGATCAAGGCTGCAGGGGATGCAGGCATAGAGTGATGTGGAGATGACCAGTGCAAGCTTGGAAAAAAAGAAGGTACCAGATGACTGGTGAAAGGAATTAAGTGCCAACTTTAAAAAGGGACAGAAGAAGTGTAAAAATTATAGAGGAATAACGCTGATTAGGCCAGTGTGCAAAGATATACAGAAAATACTAGACGACAGACTACGACAACAGAGTAGCAGCAAGTTTGAGAGAGGAACAATATGGGTTAGGAGCTGGCCGCTCACCCATAGATCTCATATTTGGCGCTCAGACAAATAATGGAAAAAAGTGGGAAAGGGGAGAAGAAATTTTTCATGGTATTCTTGATGTAGAAAAAGCATATGACAGTGTCCCAAGGCCAAGCTTGGGAATGCTTAAAAGATGCAGAAGTAGAACAGAGTCTAATAACAAGAATTCAAAGCACATGATGTCATCGAACAAAGAGCTTGTGTTCAAACACCATTTGGTAGAACTTACTTGGTTGAAATAGCGGTGGGCTAACGGCAAGGTAGTGTGATGTCACCTTACATTGATTTACCGTTGTTAATGGATACATACTGCGTAAAGTTGAAACCCACATTATGAAAGTGAAACATCTAAAACTATGATATTTGCAGATGATATAGTGATATGGGGGAGATAGCCATTTGGAAAGAAGTACAGAAGAGCGTAGATAGATGTAATGAGGAACACTGAAGTTAACATAAAAATAAGCATTGAAAAGAGTGTAAACATTAATAATAACGAAGAAAAGTAACAAAATAAATCAAAGAAGATAATACTACTGGGTGAAGAGCTGGCCATTGCAGAAGGCATGTTAAATACCTCGGAATATACTACCAAAGGACGCAAAAATAGATTCTGAAATATCAAGGAGAATTATATTAGCTACAGACAAATTTTTACCAAAGTGTACGTAACACTATTAGTGTGAAAGAAGAAATATCATCCAGGTGGCAAGATTTTATTGGTACAAATGTATTTCCTCCCCAATAATATTCTATGATCCGGTGACATGGACAATAGAGAAAGGAAGACAGCAGTATTACAAGTCAGCAGAGATAAATTTTTGAGAAGTTCTGTAGCCTTAAACAAAAATAGACCAAGGTACGGAGGCAAAACAATAAGAAACAACTAGGAGTTTGGAAAGTTGACGAATAAAATAGGAAAGAAAGAAACTCAGGTTGTATGGACATGTAAGAAGAATGAAGCAAGACAGAATCCCAAGACGAGAATTTTGAATGTACATGTGGGGTAGTGCGAAGAGTTGGGCCGGCCAAGAGAATAGATGCGGGACCAAATAAAATGGAAAATTGAATAAAGAGGAAATCATGGGAAAGAATTATGAAAAGAAAGACTCTGGGATGATAGAAAAACTGGGAGAAAACTGTAGAAATGCCTGTCATAGAAGACTCGAAGTAGATAGGCGGTGTTGAGCCTGCTAGCAAACACTGAAAGTCCACAGCCCGAGAAATTGGTGATACGTCACCCCCTCGACCTGCTTATGTTGGAACGGGTGATTTTTGATTAATTATTATTAAAACTCTTCAACTAAGTAATGATTTCACAGAACAACAGAAAATCCGCATAACACATGGAAGCTCAATGCACCAGTTACGCTCATCCAACAACGCGCTGGACTTAAGCGTTTTTCCTAGTAATATAATAATAATAATAATAATTAATAATAATAATACTAATATAATAATAATAATAATAATTAATAATAATAATAATATAATAATAATAATAATAATATAATAATAAAATAATAATCAATATACTAATAATAATAAATAATAATAAAAATATATATATATACATGTGTTTCCGCAGGTGAAGGACATACTGGCTAGATACAGCACTGACGTGATCGCAACCTGTGCCTTTGGGATCCAGAGTAACTGTCTCAAAGATCCAGACTCTGAATTCAGAAGGATGGGTAAAAAGGCTTTTGAACCAACGTTGTTAGTGACCATTAATGATATGATTTCATTTCTGGTGCCCAAAATTGCAAAAATTCTCAAGATTCCAAGCATTGCTAAAGACGTCTCAGACTTCTTCCTTGGCATCGTCAGAGAAACGGTTGAATATCGAGAAAAGTTCCAGGTAACTCGCAACGACTTCCTACAACTTCTGATCGGCATCAAGAACAAGAAGTCAATCGCTGATCCGCTGGAATTTGGTGACCAGAAAGTCGACAATACTGATGACCAGACAATGGTGGAGAAGAACATGTACGATGTGAATGGAATGACGACCGAAGAACTTGCAGCGCAGGCTTTTGTTTTTTTCATAGCTGGTTTTGAGACTTCCTCGGCGACTATGAGCTTCTGTCTGTATGAACTGGCCCTGAAAAATCCCCCAAAAAAAAAAAGCAAAAAAAGGACATTCAGGATCGACTTCGAGATGAGATTGACTCTGTGATGGCTGATCATGGTGGGCAGTTGACTTATGAAGCCATCATGAAGATGGAGTACTTGGACATGGTTGTAGCAGGTATAATATGAGCAGGAGATTGTGCTTAAATGCAGGAAAACCTCCATTATAATTTAGGTCATTAATTCTTTGACTTATCTCTTTTCTCTGACCTTGTTTTCAAGTTGCGTCATCTAGTTATAAATTAAAATCAAATAGTGCAGTAGGAAACCTAATTTATATATCACCCCTTAGTACTGGAAAGACTGCGTGAGAATAGTTGGGGGAAATTCCACATGGATTCAATCAACAAGTATGAATAATAACTGAAACTCCATTCACGAACCGAACACGTAATATATATGTTGCATGCCGATTGTCATAGTTTGTTGTCACAACACTAAAGTCTTCTATTATTAATGTGCTCGTGGGTTATTATTAATTTTGTGCTTAAATTGTAAATATTAAATTATTTTGAATTATGGTGACGAACAGGGAGAGTGGAATATCTTTATAAGTGTTAAATAAATAACACATTTTTATTTAAAATATATATAATTGCAGCATATCAACTTTGCAAAAACTCCCAATAAATAAAATTATTTTTAAACAAAAAGCTTGATCTTTATATTTTTAGCTATCACATCACTAGATAGTATTAATTTTATTTCTTGAAGTCATGAAGCCACGTAGCTGATGATGAAGAAGGCTTGATTCTAATATTTCACTTTTATTTCATAATTATTACACATTTATCTCATATTTAATACATATTCTCTACACACAGAAACTCTTCGAAAATATCCTCCAGTGCCGACACTGTTTCGTGGCTGTAACAAGGACTACCAACTACCGGGGACTGAAGCGATTGTAGAGAAAGGCACCTCTGTATTCATCCCAGTCAGCGGTCTGCACCACGACCCTCAGTATTACCCCAACCCTGAAGAGTTCGACCCTGAGCGCTTCACTGAGGAAGCCAAGAGTCAGAGGCATCACTACGTCTACCTGCCGTTCGGGGAGGGGCCTAGGATATGTATTGGTGAGTTAGGGATGGGTCCTAGGATATGTGTTGATGAGTAATGGGAGGGGCCTAGGATATGTATAGGAGCCTAGGGGGAGGAGGCCTAGGATATGTCATTGGTGAGTAGGGGAGGGGCCTAGGGTATTTATTTAGTGAGTTAAGGGGAGGGGTCCTAGGATAGATGTATTGATGAGTTAGGGGAGGGGCCCTAGGGTATGTATTGATGAGTTCGGGGAGGGCCTAGGATTGTATTGGTGGGCTAGGAAGGGGGCTAGGATATCTATTGGTGAGTTAGGAGAGGGGCCTGATATGTATTAAGTGATTTAGGGGAGGGGCCTAGGATGTGTTATTGTTAGTTAGGAGGCGGGCCTGGATATGTATTGGTGGGCTTAGAAGAGGGGCCAGAGGATATCTATTGGTGAGTTCGGGGATGGGCCTAGGGTATGCAGCGCGAATAATCTTTGCCGTTGAAGTACCCTAAAACTACTAATACTAGGATATGCATTGGTGAGATCGGGGAGGTGTCATGTATGTTTTGGTGAGTTTGCTAAATGAAAACTTTAAAGTTTTTAACTTCTTTTTTCATCTTCATTATGGGGTAAATAACAATGAGTAGTATATACGAAACGTATAAACTAACCAGTGAACAAGAAATGAGGACTATAGCTGTCGTGGCAATCTGCTCTTTAGTTGGGGTTGACGTCTGTGACCGTCATGCTGACGTGAGTGTGCTCGGCATTCTCTCGTGAAGACTTTGCTCTAATCAATAAAAAGTGTTGATCCGAGTTTGTCCCATTTATCAGTATAATTGGCACGGTGAGTGGCGCTCGTAGATTATTTGTGTCTTAGTTAAAACTTGCCACCCCAAAATGTGCCATATACAAAATTACATATGTTGAAATGAGTTTCAATCAGTGTTTTGTTTTAAAGAGAACGAGTGTAGGTCTACTTTATAAGATAATTCCACGTACTTTTTAAGATTGAACTATTCCTAGAAATCAATCATAGTGTGCGTGCTACTCTTTTCGGGAGGTACCGGGTTCAAATCCCGTCGAGACCGGCAATCCTGACTGAAGTTTTTTCCCACATTCGTTAATGCGAATACAAGGGGTTGAGTCCTCTTAAACAGCCCTCGGATATCATTTCTCTATAAATTGTGCTATCCGCAACAACATACCTAGTAAGACATCTGAAGAGGGGCATGGAGTGTATATGAATGATGTGTATTCCTGTAAAAGGTTTACTTATGTCTGTGCGTTTCCAGGTTCCCGGTTCGGGTTGATGCAGACCAAGGTCGGCCTGGCTTCTGTCATCTCGAGCTGCCAAGTCAACGTGTGCAAGAAAGAGACAGCCATCCCTCTAGTCATGGACGTCAAGTCCTTCATCCCGGCGGCCGAGGGGGGAATCAAACTTAAAATAACTGACAGGGTCAAGGCTTAAGCGTATTATTACGTAGACACCTCGCTTTAATATAACCTCAATTTTTACTGTTGTTCTAAGATATATCCATATTTTATGTATCGAAATCGAGCAACGTACTTTGCAGATCAAAACCGGAGTAATTTAAAACAAAATCATAAATCGGTTCATTAACCAAAAACAATATTTCGTATGTGTATAAAAGAGGTTGAAAAATATTTGATTCTGATATGACCGCCATTTTTTCACTAAATATATAGCATACACTAAAATGACGGTTTAAAAAATTATATTTTGAACTGTGATTTCACATTCTTTTAAATTTTAGTATTTTGATCCTGAAATCGAAGAAAATTGTCATTTTGTGGAATTTATTAAATCGGCTTCAACCTGCTTGTTTTTTTGGTTCCACGTTTATATTAGAGCATCGTACCAATCTAAAATGGGCTTTAATAACATCGTGTCTTGAAACTGTGTACAAATATCCACTCAAACACGCCCAAATATGTATTCCAAAAACACAGCCCTTCTTAGAAATCAGTATTTTTGACCGAACCACGTGTCCAATTTACAAAACAAAATATTGTGGATTTACAGAAAAAACTCCTCCAAGGTCACTGGGCATAAAGATCGCTCCCATTCTATTTCTTGTGGGAGATTTTTACCGATGGGACCTAGCTAGAAAATTACTGAGTTTGACAAAAAAAAATCGGGTCATGGTGGACCGAATAATTTTTCTGTTTCTTTCTAAATTCCCTTCTTGTTAGCCTGAAGGATTTTTTTAAATTTAGCGGGTGAATACTCCCTTTAAATAAACTCAAAGTTTGACGAAGACTATCCATCTTAACGCTCGAATGCAAATAATTAATACAAAATAAGTCGGAAAGTTAGCATTTTATTACGGATTGTAGATTTTATTACGTTGATTGTAGAAACACAAAGTTTATTATGAAATGAAAATCAAATACTTGATCGTGCCAATTGAAAAACAAAAACAATATGTAGCCTTGAATATAATATATTGGAAGTTATCCAAACTGGTAATTGAAAGCCTTGGAGTTTAAAATACCAATGTAATTAAACTATAGATAAGAACTTGGTGGATGTGAAGGAGCGTGGGGTCAATAATATGAACAAATACGATCATCTAGTCTGTTTATTACAATTAACTGTGTTTAAAAACCATTTCATAGACAGGCTAGCAAATGAGACCATGTAATGCCATGAGAACATTATTAATTATTTAACTGAATAGATGATGATGTAAATGTTATGTTAACAATGACTTGAATTATTGTACCCATTAATTTACATTTCAATATTTCTTATATTTAGCTTACTAAGTAAACAAAGAATTGTCAATTCAATTACATTCAAAGAAGTACATATAAAATAAGAGTTATGCCTATTCCGAATAGATCTAGGTTTCAACTCGCTCGAGCAAACCAGGCTTTGACGTAGAATGCAGGTATTGAATCTTGATCACTTGGGAGCTCTATCGTTTGTCCTATCGAATTGTGGTTTGCACCAACATTTAAGGTAAGAAATTGTGAATTTCGAATTTCGAGCACATTTTCCACTTGATGCTTACTTTTTTTAGTAACCTACCTGAAAATGCTACCAAACTGATTAGTGATGAATTTTCTTATGCATGTAGGAATAATATTTGATTTTTTTTATAATTATTATTATTATTTGATTTGATGTTAAAATGTGCTCTAATAGTGGCATAAGTTCAATCCTTTAACATCCTTCCAAAAATGTAAATAAAAAAAATTAAGCATTGTTGGTGATAGTTGCACAGATCACGGTCGTGTTTCCATCAGGACTTACGCATTCCAGGACGTTCAGCATTTCACCAATCATCGAAGTTGCAGCATCAATACTTGTTTGATGACCTTGAAGTTTGTTGAGGAAACACCCTTTAAACTTAACCATTTCGTTAAAGAAACGAAGGGTTTTCGATGAGTTCTCATTGTTGCTCTGATTCCTCGTTGATATCGCGACATTGATGCAGTCCAGAAAGGCATTATAATTATTTATCTCTGTTGAATTGTTCTTGAGATGGATGACCTCTATGAAGATGTCCGCGAAGGATTCACCATTTTTCAAACATGCGATTTCAATAGCCTTTTTAATGAATTTATTCAGAAGCCCAAATTCTTTTTTCTGCCTCTCGTCAATTATGCAGTTATGGAAGTATGTAATTGAAATATCATCTTCTATACATGCAAAGTGCAAATCACGCTCGTCACATCGACGTTGATAGTTTTCACGAATGGCATCCGTGTCTGGTGAAATTAGATCTTCTCTGGGAATCGAAAGAAAATCGACCATGATTTGAAAGCACCTAGCTGTCATCTTTTCCAGCCTCATAGTATTTCCCCTCGTTGTTATGAAATAAAAACTACAGCACTCCGGAGTATGAAAATCAAGGTCACGGCTTACAATTGACACAAGGCACAAGGCGAAACGTCATGGCTGTAGGTTGGATACATTTTTATCTGTTAAATATTCACTAAATACAATGTCCGATAAGTTCTTTAAAATGCTGATTCGAAACACTTTGTGAGATACATTCATTAAATTTCTGGATTTCTTTGTGCAAAATAAAAATTTTGGAAGTAACATCGACATTGACGTCGACCAAAAAGTCTTGATAAAGTCCAGACAATCTATAATAGCAATGATCAACCTCCTTAAAAGCTGTTCTATTTAAATTTTGTATTCCATGCCATAAAGATGTAAATCTTTCACCGTCTCCCGCGCATTCATTGTCCAGTACTCGTGTAATGACATCACTAAAAATCTTGAGTATTTGTACATACGTTTCGTTTCTACATACCTCAAATTCTGTTGTTTTCTTTGCGAGACATTCTTTGACTACTGATTTTCTCTGGCAATAACCGTTGAAGACTTTTCTTATATCTTCAACTGTTTTAGCACGGCCTAGTTTCCTACGTGCTTCCAGATCGCCAGTGTTAGTACAGTCGAATCCTGTTTTCAAGACGTCGAACATCATTGCTGGCATAGTATTCTCAGTACAATTTACATTCGGAGAATCTTGAGTTGCAACACTTGGCGTAGTAGGCTCAAGTTCACTACATTCTAGTTGAAGCAAAGATGAAGAAACAATCACGAGGAACCACACGCTACAGATAATTGTTTTAAATGTTTTCATTATAGTTTTTTAAAGACTACGCTTTTCACTTCAGAAGATTTGATTGTTTTTGATGATCTTTCCGCTAGTTAATAGTCACACTGGTTTCTTTATTCAGCAACTGTGTGGTCTTAATGAGTGCCAATTAATATATATAATATTTTGTATTATCTTATCTACTTTTTTATGTTACAATTTAATATGATTTTTAAATCCAGGGCAGTTCATAGGTCAATTTCTTTATCTCCAAAGTTGAAATTTTAAAACGTTGGCCTAATTATTTGCTTTAGTAAATATAATAGGGAATATACCTTAACTTTTTTTATCACTCCACTACATTAAGGACTTCATTCTGAATACGTTAATCATATTATTTATTTTTTCAATAAGATTTTCATTTATAAAAGTAAGCTGAAAGTTGCATCAATAATAATGGCGGGAAAAATGAGCCTTTACGTCACTATGTGGTACTGATGCGAAATCGGCGATAAGGTGATGCCAAACAGTGATATTATATTTGCAATCTAAGTATGTATTTAAGCCCATTGGTCCAAAAATGCTCTAGCAGCCCTCCTAGACCTGAATCTTGACTCACGTGCTGTTTTTGCGCGTGAAATAATATACTACAAACTTGGGAGCCTCAATTAGAATTGCATTAGTATTACTCACTCACTCACTCACTCCCACATCACTATCTCACTCACATGCAAATTGAAAAAAAAACAATCTAGTGAACTTTTGGTGTTTAATTGTAACTTCAGTCTCTCCCTCGTCTAGATTAAAGCAAATTTAAACATTACCAATCGATTACCTTTATTCATTCTAAGCAATAATGCATAAAACAAAGTATTTCAACTACGAGTCAAGATAACAACGCCTCCAAAATCTTATATCACCACCTACAACCACATAGTATGTGAAGTTATCCACCTAATCCGTACTGTTCGACCAGGTATTGGTCAGTCATTCCGATCTTCGTCAAGATGCAAGTACAAGCTGTCCTGTGTGCTTGGTGCTGATTGTGGTGCTTTGGGGCGCACGTGGTAAGTTATCGACGTTTGATTTACTATTTCATTATTAATATGATTATTATAATTAAATTATGTCGATCACATTTCATTAGCATTGATTCTATACTTGGTTTGGCTGACACTAGACTTATGTGTGAATATTTATTTGTTGCAAAAAATATGTTTGGTCATAAAAAATGACAGTAGAATGTTAAATAAATAATTAAAAAACAATACTCTAGACCGGGAAGATAATATACATAAAAATCAAACGAACATACTACTTCAGAAATAAAATACACTTACCAAAAGTGCTTAAAATTTTCGAAAGCCCTCGCGTCTGAGGAAGGAAGCTGAATGCTTTCCCGAAAATTTTACGCACTTTTTTGGTAAAGTGTTTTTTATTTCGGACCGTGGTTATTGTATGTGTGTTTAATGTTAAATAAGTAAATCATAAATAAATTCGTAATTAGAGACTACCGCCGTATTCGGTCACATAACTGATTTTTCACATTGGGGACAATAAATTTAAAGCAGAACGCAAGCCACCCTGTGGCGCTGACCACCATCGACGAGCAAACGAATGACCGACCAGTACCGTGTTTTATTTTAAATAAATAAAAATAAATAAATTTTTTATTTAGAGTATGCCCACTCAGTTTATAACTGATTTTCAGTGGGGGGGGACTTTAAAATCAAAGCGCAAAGCCAAACCCTGGTAGGCCCCGACGCAATCGACGAGTGAGCGATAACCAACCAAAGATCGCTATTTTTAATAGGAAATATAGCTAATCAGTGGTATGGACAGTGCGAACACCCCCGGATCTCTACGCCAGAATCAACACGGGCCGATTCATAAACTCTGAAATTTATTATGTCTTGCTTCGTTGCTAGGTACGGATCCAAAGTCACCGTTTGACAACTCCTAAGACAAGAACTGATGACTTAATTCCAAATCAGAGTTAAAAACTTCTGACTTTAGCGGGAAATCGAACCCTGACCCTTCTGCATTGGAAGCAGATACGCCTAACCACAAGACCAACGAGCCACACAATATATACTAATATACTAGATTTGTATGGCAAGCGTTCATTCGATATGATATTGCCTTACGTATAATTTAATGCCACTTTGGTTTTTCGAGACGATTGGGTGGTGGTGGTGATAGATGAGGATAAAGTATGAACCGAAGGGAGGAGTGGGAAAACCGTACCGTCACGTAGCCTATCTCCTTTCGCACAGAAACGTCACTGTGGACGTGGATTCAGTATTTTCTGATTTATTTTTCAAACATGTCCACTCCAACTGGAGTTTAAAAATGGCGTTCGGTGCGAGAAGGTTTATACAAATACAATACCGTGCTGATTTTAAATTGAACACAACCATTGACCTATGGAGAAGTTGGTTATTTGGCTCAAAGGGCAAAAAACACTCAGGTTATCAGTGCCCGACTAACTGGAGAAGAAAAACTTATCATCACATCACTTCATAGGCCGAGGCTAGTCGAGACGTGGTCCAAGGCATATTAGTTTTAAATTTTTCTTCGATGTGGAAATAGTTATAAAATAGAACAATTTTTTAGCATGAAGTCGGACGCCATATTTGTAATAGTATGTACACATTGTGTCTATCTAAGGAAAACTGTCAACCATCCAAGTGAAAGGGAACCTGAGGTTTTGTGCACAATACAAATGTAAATAATCCCCAATACCTGTAATGGCCTGTCCATCTTGACCCGTATTGACAGTTTCGAACCACCCGGACCTCTTTGGAATCTGGCACCAGCCTGTATTTGAGATAGAAAGTCAACTGTGTGTCCACAAATTTGTTCGTACATAAGATTTAGAAGTGGTTGCGTTTTACATTAGGTTCAACAAAGAAGGCGAGATGCCTCAATACAATCAGTATCTTTTCAGTTTAATGATTGACAGATTGTTTCTTGGATAGACACAAGGGTAAATAGCTTTATTTTGTTACAAAGTTGTGAAAACAATCACAAAAATGTCAACTAAAATGCCCCGGACGCCATATTTGCACTCAGTAAGCACGATTCGGTGCGCACAATACCTTTGTAAAACTCGTGTTATTTAGTCACTAAGTGCGCACCAATGATATTTTACATGTATAATAGGCTAGATACCCATTCATTGGTCCACTTGGCGTGACAATTTGAAGCCATCTTGAAAAGGTCAGTTTGCATGTTAAAGTAGATGGGAGCGATTTGAAGTCCAAATATTTTTCAATATGGCCGTCAGGTTGACAGGTGAGCATATTAGCCATTAACACCAAATGATTACTAAATTCCCTTGTGCAATAACTTTTTATTGTTTCGTTTTGTGCATTCCTATGCTGCACAAGCTAAAACCATATCAAACAATACAGAAATATACCTAAACGCATTTAAAAAGCATAAATTGAAACGCCAAATCGCCATTTTGAATAGGTCAGATTGACGCTTCCATTTGCTACGCTTGCGCCTGTGCGGACGTATTTGAGGGGATATCATTGGTGCGGACTGAGTGGCCAACTTCTACTTGTCGACAGGGCTCAGCAAGGAGGGTAGAGTGACGTCAGGGAACGAAGCAGAGCTCGGCCAGTTCCCCTACCAAGTATCCGTTCAATGGGACGGCACCATCTCAACATCTCACACATGTGGGGGAGCCATCTTGAATGAGAACTGGATCATTACCGCTGCTCATTGCGTTGTTGACCCACCATTGTTTGGCAAATTTGTGGTGGGTACTTCGATTTACATTTACTTTCATACAGACACTCCCTTTTTGGACCCGTAGTAGAATCTTGCCCCTGGGACCCAAGTTTTGAAAAATGCGTTTGCAGCCAAAAGCCACCGTCAAAACGTAAACGTATCCCACCACATTTTAGTGACTCGAGTAAAATGCAAGTTTTGAATTCAAAACGTACGTTTTGGCATAAATTGGGTGTTGCTGTTAGTCATCGTTGCGAAAGAGTCTAAGCTTTCTGAATGTAAAACATCTCCCAACCAATCAGAATTGCGAATTTTTACGCCTATAGCGCCCTAAAGCTAGAAAAAAGAATAACTCAAGTGCAAAACATTTCCTACGATCATGGAGTTTGAGGGGAGTACTATGTAAACTCCATGCTAGGATAACGATGGTTGTATATGTGTAGAATGTCGACTCTCAAGTATATAGTTGTACATAGTAAGCGTAATTCTAAAATATAGGTAATACACGATATACAAAAATAACGGTTTAACAAAAACATCCAATATTACTCTACTATGTTAACTTACGAATAACAAATAGGGGCAGAAACGTTAAAACAAATAATCAAACCGTGGGTGGAACCGTGCGTTTTGATTTCAAAACTTGCATTCGGTTCAAAACGTATATTTTGGTAGTCAGAGGTGACTGCAAACGTTTAAGTTTTCAAAACTTGGGTCCCAGAGCATTGATCTGCTGGTCGTATGTGACGAGAAAAGCGGCAAATACCATCTCGCAAACATAAGCTTACCTATAGGGGAGTATTTTACCCCCGAAACTAAACCCTTTCTCTGTCATACCCCTCACCCCCCTCCCACGTATTTTTCTCTCACCGAAATCATCATCACATCCCCTATGGGCTATAGGCTAACTTGGCTCATGATAACCTAACGCCTGACGCACCCTTAAAGAAAATTAAATCAAACTTTTTAAATAGACGGTCCAGTATTAAAATACGAGGTGGCGATCGTTGATTCTTTGTTTATACCCCTATGATCCCCTATTCTTAATATCCCGAGAAGTATAGTGACTTGACCACATTGATAAGAAGCCATGACTCCGCGAAATAGGGGGTTGAGTAATAATAATATAAATATGCCTGATAAAGAAGCAAATTATGACAAAAGTAATTATTTTAGTGTTTCAAGAGGAGTTCGTTTTTGTTCTAGAGCCAGAGTATCATGACATGGAAATATATGAATTCCAATACTAGGTTTGTGAGAGATGATGCACGAACTGTAGCCAATGGCAACATGATTTTTCTGATTTGGTATACCAAATAGTTTGAGAAAATATATTGATTTTTACATTTCCACAAAACCCCAATTGAGTCTTGTAAGTGAGTCTAGTCCACCTGCCTTTAATGAGTAGTGATTGTTATCGTGGTGTGTTGACAGATTGTCGCCGGATGACTAATGACTAATGATTGTTATCGCGGTGTGTTGACAGATTGTCGCCGGATGACTAATGACTAATGATTGTTATCGCGGTGTGTTGACAGATTGTCGCCGGAGAACGTGATCTCCGTCACGACGAAGGCACTGAACAACGTGTTGGGGTCAAGAACATCTACCCTCATCCCGACTACCCCCTAACAGCGTAAGCGAACACTTATTTAATTTGTACCATTATTTACAAAATTCGAAGTAAAATAGCACAATAATCACATCAGCGGTTTCGTCACACTTTATAACACTTTTAATTACCATTTAGGTCCATTTAAAAGCTAGCTTCGAGTGGATTGTTTGATTAAAACACGTTGTATCATCAATATATGTCGTGCACTCGTTCAAAAATAATTAATTAAATAATTATATTGTTCTAAAATTATAAACACATGTATGCTTTAAATGACGTTTTGTGAAATATAATTTTAAATTATTCAAATACATTTCGGTTAAAATCTTGTTAATTTTGTTAAATGTATGTTTATTGTTTATTGTATATTTTTTTGACCTCTAATATAAACCATTATAATAATAAATCAACTACAATAAATGTATAGATTGTATTTGTATTATTATATTTTATATTATATGTATAAATATGCTTAACCCCCACACAGTGAGATTGACGCAAACGACATTGCCCTCATGCATCTCTTGGAACCTCTGGTCTTCAACGGGAACGTCTCAAGATCGGTCTCCCTCCCAAGAATGAGAAACCCAACGGCGGCGCCGTCCTCAGCGGTTGGGGGGTGGACGGGGGTGTCCTCCTCCCTCACCACCCCGACGTCCTTCAGTACGCGGCCGTCACCATAGAGAACGTGACGGACTGCCAGGCACGCTTCCCAGAAGCCACACTCTTCAACACTAACTTCTGCTCCAGAGGGAGGGTCGCAGCTTGCTCGGTGAGTGAGAGAGAGGATGAATCAGAAAATTGTATGTTTAACAAAACCAAACCAACAGTGTTCACGACTCAGATTCTGGAGGTTCTGGGTTAAAATTCCGCCGAGACCGACAATCCCGACTGAAGGTTTTTACCCGAGGTTTTCCTAAGTCGTTAATGCGAATGCAAGGGAGAGAGGACTCAAATCACCTAGAGAATGCGCTAGTGTCGAGGGGGCGTAGCACCGTCATGGCTGGCGAACGAGGATACCTTTGAAAACAAACACCCAAATTATGATACTACACATGTTTTAAGCAATCACAGTGTAAATGTATAAAAGGTTTTGGGGATTAATATGTCGTAGAACCACATAATTCAGACAGTTTACCACCCATGGTTTGAATCACGTGTTAATGTCCTACAGGAGGACGATGGCAGCCCGGTGGTGGGAACCCGCACTGATGGAACCAAGGAGCTGGTAGGCATCGTGGCCTGGCCGACCAGCCCCTGTGCTGACAGCAACCAGCCCAGCGTCTACACCCAGGTGTCAGCATTCAACGACTTTATTAACGGCATCATCAACTCCTAACACTTCTGCTTGAGACGTTTAGACCTAAATCAACCAATAGAAAGACACTTCGCACCAGCCTACAGATACGCAACCAGACTAACATTTACACGCAAGACTGCCTCAACGTTCAGAAACCTCAATGATAGAATTTACTAAACCCTTTATAGGTTACCGTTTAGTATACTTACCACCATTTTCAATATACAATTAAATCTGTCCGTTTTTCCTACTTTTAACCCGCGTAAAAAGCTGCATTGTTTTGTTTGGAATTGCTAAAATTTTTCCATATTAAATTCTAATGCTTACAAGGAATTTTGGAATGGTTAAAAAATCCAAACAATTGTGTATAAAAACATTTAAAAACACAAATTTCCGGGTGTCCCGGATATTTTGTTTGCTCGAACTATATTCAACACACATAACAAAAACTTGTAGAAATACAGCCAAACCTTACACACTCAAAAGGAATGAGATCTAAAAAAGGGCCAAGCTCATCTACCCTTCCACATAAACGTACAGTGTCCCATAACAGCATCCTCGAAAAGCTTGGCAAAATAGAATTTGCATGTTATTACGTTTAAATTAATTAGAAAAAAAGAACTTGGATAAACTATTACGTTAAATTAATAATCGCAAATTCTATTTTGCCAAGCTTTTCGAGGATGCTGTTATGGGACACTGTACGTTTATGTGGAAGGGTAGATGAGCTTGGCCCTTTTTTAGATCTCATTCCTTTTGAGTGTGTAAGGTTTGGCTGTATTTCTACAAGTTTTTGTTATGTGTGTGATCTCATTACTTTTTCAAGTTCCTTACAAAATTATTTTGCTAAAATATAATATTTTTATCAAAGTTGATTTAAATTCTATGGTATTAGCAGTAACAATATAGGATGTAAAATATCTAGACCCGGATTCATGTACATCCTGGGTATAGGTGGTATAACCATGGTATAACGACGGTATAAGGACTGGACCCCAATTCTTGAGTTCGTGGGAGATGAGTTGAAAACGCAATTTGAAAACGAAGTCGTTTTCGTTTTCGAAGGAATTGGTATTCTTGAACGGTATCGTGGAAAACGTCATGGGTTGTGAGTTGAAAGCATTGATATTAATTAAACCCCTATAGTAGGCTAGATTAGCAGTCTCCTATACCTCCGCACAGGCGCGAGCGTAGCAAATTGAAGACTCAACCGGCCCATTTCAAGATGGCGATTTGGTGTTTTAATTTATGCTTTTTTTAATGCAATAAAGTATTTTACTGGATTGTTTGATATGGTTTTAGCTTGTGCAGCATGGTATTAAACAAAAGAAACAATACGAAGTGATTGCATAAGGGAATTTACTAATCATTTGGTGTTAAAGGCTAGTATGCTTACCTGTCAACCTGGCGGCAATCTTGAGAACTATTTGGCCACAAATCGCTCCCATTTGATTAACATGTAAACTGTCATTTTAAGATGGCTTCTAATTGTACCGGAAGTGGACCACCGACTGCTGGTCTAGCCAATTATATAGGATGTCTATGGTTGAAAGAGTATCACGAAATCCAAAACACTTTAAAAAGATTTGCGTATAGCAAAGAGCTCGAAAAAGTTCTATATTTATTCTAGATGGCAGTGCCTTCATAAACGCTGGCCAATCGAAAGACAAGTTGTATGAAATGATTTGATTGTTGCAATTATGTAAACAAACAGTTGAGCAAGTTCATATCAAAACAATGTTGTGCTGGCATAGGGTTGGCTAGGCTTGTCAAACATGTAATGTAAGTATGAATTTTACTAGTCCTATAGCCAAATGGAACTTTAGACCTACACTTTTGCATTATAAATAATTTTCCACATCTGGGCCTAGGCCAGGGACGGTTTCTGATTTGTTTTATGAGAGTATAATGACACCTTTTCTCGTTCCACACAAAGAAGAAAAATTTTAAATGTCCGCTATTTGTTTACGTATCGCACTTTCCCGCCTAACTCTGCTTATACCGTCAACAAGTGTCAAGTAACTATGGTTACTTGTTGATTGTATGCCAAGTGTTTAAGGCTTATTTTAAAACCTTTATTTGGAAGCCTTCCAACAAACTTTTTCAACTTTTTTTTTCAAAGAGACTATCATTCTATAACCTTAATGTCCATGTAAAATAAAATGAACATTGTAGTCCACCCGTCTGGTCAGAATCGCGGGCCGACGTATTAGATGTGAGCAGTAGTAGGCAGTAGTAGGCAGTAGTAGGCAGTAGTAGGCAGTAGCTAACATCCTTAAAGTGATTTTGAGCATGTTTCAAGCCATTTTTTCACCAAGAAGGAATAATCGTACCCCAATAAAATTTGGCATGTGTTGTCAGGTACCTAAATCCCCTCGATTGTGATAGTTTTCAAGTTCACATCACGTTACATGACGGCTGGGTAACACCTCGAAATCACCCCAACTCTGCTTGGTGTATAAGGTGCTTGAGTGTGTAGCGCACCGCGGCTTGGCTGCGGCGCCCTAACGGGCACCTAGATTTATCTAGTCCTTTAGCCTAATGGAACTTTAGACCTACACTGTTGTATTATAATAATTTTCTACATCTGGGCCTAGGCCAGGGACGGTTACTGATTTGTTTTATGAGAGTATAATGACACCTTTTCTCGTTCCACACAAAGAAGAAAAATTTTTAATGTCCGCCATTTGTTAACGTATCGCACTTTCCCGCCTAACTCTGCTTGTACCGTCAACAAGTGTCAAGTTACTATGGTTACTTGTTGATTGTATGCCAAGTGTTTAAGGCTTATTTTAAAACCTTTATTTGGAAGCCTTCCAACAAAATTTTTCAACTTTTTTTTCAAAAGAGACTATATTTCTATAACCTTTGTCCATGTAAAATATGAACATTGTAGTCCCACCCGTCTGGTCAGAATCGCGGGCCGACGTATTAGATGTTAGCAGTAGTAGGCAGTAGTAGGCAGTAGTAGGCAGTAGCTAACATCCTTAAAGTGATTTTGAGCATGTTTCAAGCCATTTTTTCACCAAGAAGGAATAATCGTACCCCAATAAAATTTGGCATGTGTTGTCAGGTACCTAAATCTCCTCGATTGTGATAGTTTTCAAGTTCACATCACGTTACATGACGGCTGGGTAACACCTCGAAATCACCCCAACTCTGCTTGGTGTATAAGGTGCTTGAGTGTGTAGCGCACCGCGGCTTGGCTGCGGCGCCCTAAAGGGCACCTAGATTTGAACATAAAAAAATGGAAACATATTAAAAAATGAAAAAATAATAATAATTTTTAAAATCAAATCAAATTTCGGATTTTTTCCAATATTGTGATGTCAATTTGGAATCGAAAATCAGCATTTTATTCCTAAAAGATCAAGGAAAAAATATAAATTCTAAAATTCTTTTAAAAAATCACGAATTTTAAATTGTAAAGCATGAGAGCAAAATTTTGTGTCTTTCTCTTTTGCCCTATAAAGGGTCAAAACTATTAGTTGTGATATACATTGTACTAAATTAAAAACTGTTGTTATTTTTTTGACGAAATACTGACAAAAATTTGAAAATAAAAATATTGAATAAAAATATATTAAAATTTTGTTGTAACTTTGTTGATCTTTACCTGGATTTGTAATGCGCAAAAAAAATTGAATTTTGAATTTTTAAATATAATAATTTCTTGGTGGAGGTGCCGGTCCAGAGTTAATAATCAGAAACTCGGAAACTAGACCACCTGACTACTTGTTGGAGATAGAGCGGTCCAGATATGACACGACTCTTATGGAATTAGAATCAGAATTCCATCACATTAGCAATATAATTTTAATACTTTTTGTCAAAATAGATTTTTTTTTACAGTTCTCGAGTTCGATTTAGGTTCGGCTCAAAATTTTATTTGTTTCTATCTCCCACGAAAAAAACAATTCTTTATCATTAAAGTTTTATGTAAAAATTGAATTCCCTTAGAATTAATTGATTTTTTGTGTGTATTTATAGTATGTATTGTGTTTGTGTATGTATTATGTCCCAGGTGTACAATGTGCATGTCAGTGGACTACGATAAAACAATAAAAACAAGTAACTTGAAACTTGATAATAATCACCTACAATGCGTACAAAAAGCAAGTCTTTTTGGATTTGGGCCACGAGATATTTTACATTATATTGTTAATTGGCATTACCTTAGCAATTACTACTACAATAATTTATTAAAATTATTCTATTTTAACAAAAAGAATTTTGCAATGGAACTTCGAAAAGTAATTAGATCCCACATATACAAAAACTGATACACCCAAATGCAAAGAGATCTAAAAGAAGGGCCACGCTCATGTACCAATCTACATTTACGCATTCTTAATGAACGTACTCTGCCCCGTAACTAGATCCTTGAAAAGCTTGGCAAAATAGAATTTTCTTATTAGTTCGTGCAGAAAAATTCTATTTTGCCAAGCTTTTCAAGGATCTAGGTGTTCGTTAGGGCGCAGCAGCCAAGCCTCGGTGCGGTACACATCAGGGGAATTTAGGTACCTGACAACACATGCCAAATTTGGTTGGTGTACGAACATTCCTTCTTCTTGAAAAAATGACTTGAAACATGCTCAAAATCACTAAGGATGTTAGCTAATGGCTACTGGCTCAATTGGCCAGCGATTCTGGCCAAACGGGTTGGAATACAACGATCATATTTTACATGAACATTAAGGCTATTGTGATGTAGTGTCTTTTGAAAAGTGAAATAAGTTTGCTGGAAGGCTTCCAAATAAAGGTTTTAAAAAAAGCCTTATACATGTATATTATCAACAAGTAACTATAGTTTACTTGACAATGATCACCTTTCATTGTGTACAATAAAAAATTTTTTGGACCCCCAGATATTTTACATTCTATTGTTAATTAAAATCCCAAAAGTTTAAAATCGACTTTAAATAAAATTGTTATATTTTAAAACAAAAAATTTTGCAATGAAACTTAAAAAAGAAAGGGAATCCCACACAAAAAAACTTTGTAAAAATACAGCCAAACCTGACACATAAAAAGCAATGATATCTAAAAGAAATGAAAAGTTTAATAGTACCCCCCTACATTTTCGCAATTTTAAATAAAAAATTCCCTTTGCCCTGTGACTGCATCTTGCAAATTTTTTGGCAAAAAAAATTTGCAAGAATTTTTTACTTTTAAAACAATGTTGCAAAAAAATTTTAAAATTTTTTTAAAATGTTTAAGTTCGTGCAATTTATTTTCCCAAGCTTCGAAAGGGGTGCTCATAAAAAAAAGGTTGAAAAAAAAATATAGCCGCGGTTTTGCCGGGGTCGTTTAACAGGTCCCACTAAAACACCCAATTTAATCAGAATGGGCTGGTCAGGGGTTAGTGGGGTCTATAACCCTAAAAATCGTGCAAATCGTAAAAGCATGAAAATTGGTGAATTTACTAATATGACCACAAGGAATCCAAAAAATCGAGGGCCCCCAAGTTGAGTTCCTGTAATTTTCTTATTATTGTTTATACAATTATTGTTAATTTAAACCCAAACCAAAAAATTTGAAGGAGACAACACGTCGAATTGGTTCAATAAAGGCTTTTTTTTAGGGAATGAATAAATAAAAAAATTTTTAAAAAATTAATTAAAAAATCTCTAATTAATTGAATTTTTGTAATATTTTTCCCACTTTCGTTTTATGTAAAAATTAGTACACCTAAATTCTACCGTTGCATACAATTTCCCCCTTTTACAAACAATAATGCCAATAAACCCAAAATTTTGAGGGCCCCAAAAAAAATTTTCTTACAACCCCTGTTTAAATGGTTTAATGAAATTAATATTAGATTAATACCAGTTAAATGTTTGACATTCAAAACCCAAATCAACGATGTATAAATAATAAAAAACAAGCATAAAAAAAGAGAAAATGAGGGCCCCCAAAGGTGGGGTTTCTTTCACTTTCCCAAAATTCAATTAATTAAATTTAACGGCAATTAATCACAAAAATTACAAAATTAATGTACAAAAAAAAACCAGCTATCGATTTGGGTATCAATAAAACTTTTTTTCACGAGTAAAAACTAGTAAAAAAAATTTTTTTTCATTAATTAATTAATCACCAAATTAATTACATTTTGTAAAATTATACCACTTTTGACTTTTGTATAGTTATGTATTCCCAAAAACTTTACCGATTGTCATAAAATTTCACCCTTTAATCAAAATGCCATTAAATCCAAATTTTGATGGCCCCAAACGAAATTCCCCCAACTCCCAGATTAATGGTTTAAATGAAATTGAGATGAGCTAAATTCCAAAAAAATTGTTTAACATTCAATTATGCGCTACATTGACAATTGTGTATTAAAAACTATATCCAATAAACCAAAATAATGATGGGTCCAAACTAAATTCCATTTTAATTATTTTTTAATTGTTAAATAAATTAATTATATTTATTTCAAATCAATGTTAATATCACAGCATAGTCACCTTGGGGTCCCAAAATGAAACTTTTTTTATGAATAATTAAAATCTAAAAAATATATTTAATTATTAATTAATCTTTTAATTAAGGGAATAATCATCTAATTATTACAATCTAAAAAAAATTTTTACCACTTTGGGTTAGTATGGGTATAAAAAACCTACCGATTGTCTAAAATCTTACCATTTACCGGGGAAACAGAAAAATGTTAGGGTCTTAAAAAGTACCAAAAAACAAAAAATTCCCATTTTAAATCTAAACTGCCCGTGGGCATGGAAACTATTAATAGTTAAAAATTTTCCCGCCCCCGCAATTAAATTTTCTATGACTACAAAATTACCTTTACAAAAATTTTTAATGTGGAACATTTTATTTGTTAAACCTATGTTTGTTCTGTATTTTCCTTATACATTTTTTTTTAATAGTCCTTTAAATGAAAATTCATTCAAAAAATTAATTCAATACTTTTAAATCATATTAAATTATTTAATTCAATCCAATTGAATACCGTAACGACTGCCCATGTTTAAAGAAAATTTTCGTAGGTATTTCGTTAGTGTTTTAAATTGGAAAACCGCCCAAAATGTTTGAAGTTAAAAGTTGACTTAAATAAAATTTCATATGTAACAAGTAATTTTTTAAATTAAAGTTTAATTAAAGGGAAACATTTTAAATAAAATATGCCTTAAAAAAATTCTGTAATTTTCTTAATTACCTTTAAATTGGCTTTTATTTAATACCCCAGTTGACGTGGCACTAAATTCAAATTTCCCTTAAATTTCTTTTATTTAATAATAGTAATACAAAAATTTCGTTTGGTGCTATAATTATTTTATTTTTTTTATTGACATCGTGTTACCGGTAGTAAAGTGGTAAGATTTTATCAATCGTAGAGTTTTTTGATACCTATACAAAACCCAAAAGGGGAAAAAATTCTACTAGTTTGTAATTAATTAGATGTTTAAATTCTTAATTAGATGTTTAAATTTAAATTTAAATTAAAATATTTTTTTCAGATTTAATTATTCAAAAAAAAAGCTTTTTTTGGGTCCCCAAGCCCGACTTTGTTGTGATTTTTTACACATTTGTTGAAATAAAAATAATTATTCCTTTAAATTTAAATTAAATAAAAATTATGTGGAATTCAGTTTGGCCCCATCATTTTTAGGTTTATTGTGATCATATTGTTTTTTTAAAACTCAATTTTCAATCGTAGCGCATAATTTGAATGTTAAGACAATTTTATGGGTTTAGCTATTCTCAAATTTTATTAAACCATTAATCTGGGAGTTTTGGGGAAATTTCGTTTTGGGGCCATCAAAAAATTTGGATTAATTGGGCATTAAAGTTTTAAAAGTGGTGAAATTTTATACAATCGGTAAAGTTTTTTGGAATCATAACTATACAAAAATCAAAATTTTGGGATAATTTTACTAAAATGTAATTAATTGGATGATTATTTATTAATAAAGACTTTTTTTCACCCTATTATTTACTCTAAATAAGCTTTCTTTGAAAACCCAATCGCTTGCTGTGTTTTTTTGTCATTTAAATTTTTTAATTTTTGTGATTAAAAAGCCGGTTAAATTGAATTTTTGAATTATGGAAAGTGAAAAAACCCCGACCTTGGGCCATCCCCTTTCTCTTTTAATTTTTTTTTGTTATTATTTGATACTCAGTTGACTGTTTTTTTGTGAATGTCAAACATTTAACGGATTTAAAAATTTTTAATTTCATTAATCCTTTAAACTAGGAGTTGTAAGAATTTTTTTTTGGGGGCCCTCAAAATTTTTGGGTTTATGGGGTTATTTTTAGTAAAGGGGGGAAAATTGTATTCATCGGTAAATTTTGGTGACATAAAAATAAATCGAAAGTGGGAAAAAATACAAAATTCAATTAAATTAGATGATTAAATTATTTAATTTTTAAATATTTTTTTCTTTATCATCTCCTAAAATAAGCTTTCATTTATCCAATGTCGATGGGTGGTACCTTTAATTTTTTTTTTTTGGTTAATTATCAATTAATTTTATTATTCAAATTTAAAAAAAATTCAGGAAATCAACTTTGGGGCCATCGATTTTTGGGTTCCTTGTGGTCATTTAGTAAAATTTACAATTTTCATGCTTTTTTCACGATTTGCCGATTTTTAATATATTGGGCTTATGCCCATAGGGGAGAGTGGGGAGCGCACGGGCCCCGAAACCACGTATACCGCTGGGTTTGGAATGGAGGGTTTTTGGACTAGTGTAAAGGGGTTTTGTTCTCCTCGATTCTGCTCGGTATCCGGTTATTGGGGGGAACCTATAACTTTTTCAATTTTACACCTCCTTCCGATGAACATTAAGCCGTTGGTCCCCTTTGGGACTTTTCGAAAGAAATAAGCTACGTGCCGGTACCGGGGTTTTTCCCCCCTCCCTTCAGTTCATACTTCATCCCCATCTATCACCACTCTTCTCGAATACCAAAGTGCTTAAAATGAACTTAACAATGTCCCAATCATAAACAACCAAACAATAAATTTTTTTTCACGCTTTGCAAAGATGCAGTCACAGGCAAGTGAATTTAAAATTAAAAATTTAAATGGCAGGGGGACAAAAAGCTTGGCTTTTCTTTTTAGATCCATTGATTTTTTATTGTGTACGGGTTTTGGGTGTATTTTTTTTTATTTTCTTGTTATGTGTTGTAGTTTCGGGGCAGTGTCATTTATGAAAAAATAGTAATCTTAAATGTAAATGGTACATGAGCTTGGCCCATCTTTTAAAACTCATTGCCGTTGTGTGTGTTTTTGGCTGTATTTTAACAAAAATTTCTGAAAAAATTTTTTTCAGAAAATTAAAATGACCTGGGGGGTGGGTGGCAGGTCTAACACTTTATAGAAAGAGTAATATTTTAATCAGGCCCTAACCAACGGAAAAATCGGGGGCCCCCCAAAAACAATTTTTTTCTCCCTTCTTCTGGTGTCCTCTAGGAACATTCGGGGGAGGGGGGGTTTTGGGGTAGGGTTTGGGGGGGGGGGGATCCCTTGCGTTTTACTAATAAAAACAAACCTTGGAAAAGGCGTTAAAATTCATGATTGCCATTTGGCGGGCTCGACCCGAGACCGCCGATCCCCATTCGCTTTTGGGTACATCCTCGACGGGAGCAGTACAAATACTTATTTCTGCAAATATCTCTATTATTCAATATCGCTATTCGGACGTGGCGGTGATTTGTTGACAATGATTGACTTTTCTTATAGGGGTTCAAACCCACGTCCTGTCGAAACTCTGATGGTATATTGCCACCACCGGGACGGTATTTTGGTTTTGTCGGAAGAACAGAAAAAGGATTTTTATAAAGGGGTCTTCTCTAAAAATCAAAAATTTTAATAAGTTTCCTACATAATATGGCTACCAAGGGAACGTGTTTTAATTTTTAACTACAGTCCTGTCCCGACGATCACGTTTTCGTTATTTTTCTGAAATTTTTTTTTTTTGGAAAAAGGTAAAAATTAATATGTTCTTTGTTAGCCCGCAATACAAAGTATTTTAAAAAAGCGCTCATACCGTTTTCTTTTTTATTTTTTATTCAAAGAAAATTTAAACATTACCAATCGTTTTCCTAGATTCATCCAAACCCAATACATACTCAAAAAAAGTACTTCAACTTCGAGTCGAAACAACCGCTCCAAACGTTTTTCAAAACCTAAAATAAACATTGTTTGAAGTTATCAACCTTTTTTAATCAATTTTTTGGCAGAACTTATTTTGTAAACCCCAACCCAATGATTAACGTTTTTATATTTTGGTACGCAATGTTTTACAAAGGGTTTTTTTCCCCAAAATTGGGGAATGACCCACACTTTTTAAAAGTATGATAAAGAAATTAATACATTAACAGCTGATATTTTATAAACAACGGTTCGACAAAGATCTTGGGCAGTCATCTGATCTTCGCAAGATGCAATACAAAATTTCTGTGTGTTGGGGCTGATTGCGGTGCTTGCGCACGTTGGGAAGTTTTTTACGTCGATTAACTATTTTATTTTTTAATTTTATTTTTAAAAGTATGCCAATCACATTTTTTTGCACTTAATTTAGATTTTGTTTGGGTGATATAAACTATAGATTTATATTTCTCGATTTTGGGTTAGTCGTGAAACACTCCTGGGGTAATTGTTACACACATAACAAAAACTTGTAGAAATCAGCCAAACCCTTTCCACTCAAAAAAATGAGATCTAAAAAAAAAGGGCCCCAAGCTTCTACCCTTCCACTAAACGACGTGGCCCCCATAACCCGCATCCCAAAAACTTTTCAAATAGAATTTGCGATTATTAAATTTAAATAATAGTTTTTCAAGTTCTTTTTTTTTAATTAAAAATTTAAACGTAAAAAAGCAAATTCTTTTTGCCAACTTTTCGAGGGTGCTGTTATGGGGCACTTACGTTTTGTGGAAGGGTAGATGACTTGGCCCTTTTTTAGTTTTCATTCCTTTGAGTGGTAGGTTTTGGGTGTATTTTTACAAGTTTTTGTTATGTGTTGATCTCATTATTTTCAATTCCATTTCAAAATTATTTCTAAAATATAATATTTTTATCAAAGTTGATTTAAATTCTATGGTATTAGCATACAATAGGGTTTTAAAAATCGACCCGGATTCATGTACATTTTTGGGGATGGTGGTATAACCATGGTATAACGACGGTATAAGGACTGGACCCCAATTCTTGAGTTCGTGGGAGATGAGTTGAAAACGCAATTTGAAAACGAAGTCGTTTTCGTTTTCGAAGGAATTGGTATTCTTGAACGGTATCGTGGAAAACGTCATGGGTTGTGAGTTGAAAGCATTGATATTAAACCCCTATGGTTGAAAGAGTATCACGAAATCCAAACACTTTAAAAAGATTTGAGTATAGCAAAGAGCTCGAAAAAGTTCTATATTTATTCTAGATGGCAGTGCCTTCATAAACGCGGGCCAATCGTAAGACAAGTTGTATGAAATGATTTGATTGTTGCAATTATGTAAACAAACAGTTGAGCAAGTTCATATCAAAACAATGTTGTGCTGGCATAGGGTTGGCTAGGCTTGTCAAACATGTAATGTAAGTATGAATTTTTACTAGTCCTATAGCCAAATGGAACTTTAGACTACACTGTTGTATTATAAATAATTTTCTACATCTGGGCCTAGGCCAGGGACGGTTTCTGATTTGTTTTATGAGAGTATAATGACACCTTTTCTCGTTCCACACAAAGAAGAAAATTTTTAAATGTCCGCCATTTGTTTACGTATCGCACTTTCCCGCCTAACTCTGCTTATACCGTCAACAAGTGTCAAGTAACTATGGTTACTTGTTGATTATATGCCAAGTGTTTAAGGCTTATTTTAAAACCTTTATTTGGAAGCCTTCCAACAAACTTTTTCAACTTTTTTTTTCAAAAGAGACTATCATTCTATAACCTTAATGTCCATGTAAAATATGAACATTGTAGCCCCACCCGTCTGGTCAGAATCGCGGGCCGACGTATTAGATGTTAGCAGTAGCTAGCAGTAGCTAGCAGTAGCTAACATCCTTAAAGTGATTTTGAGCATGTTTGAAGACATTTTTTCACCAAGAAGGAATGGTCGTACCCCAATAAAATTTGGCATGTGTTGTCAGGTACCTAAATCCCCTCGATTGTGATAGTTTTCAAGTTCACATCACGTTACATGACGGCTGGGTAACACCTCGAAATCATCCAACTCTGCTTGGTGTATAAGGTGCTTGAGTGTGTAGCGCACCGCGGCTTGGCTGCGGCGCCCTAACGGGCACCTAGATTATTTACTACAATTCAGAAATTTAAAAAATGTTCCATCCATTCAGATGTATAATGCAACTACAATAGAGAGATTAAAATGAACCCGTCCTGATGGTCTAGTGGTTAAGACGCTCACCTGGAATGTGGGAGACCCGTGGTTCGAATCCCGGTTGGGGCGGACTTTTTAAATTTCTGAATTGTAGTAAATAATATAGAAATTGATACGTTTAACGGAGTGTCCCTCGTTGGTCTTGTGGTAAGTGCCCCTGCTTTCAATAGTAGATGGTCTTGAGTTTGAATCCCGCTTCAGGCAAAAGAATTTAAATTTCTGATATGGATTTCCTATTCACTCTTAGGCTTAGTTTTGTGCAGTTTGTGCAGTTAGTTTTGTGCCAAATTTGGTGTCGGCTGCGGGTGGAATCGTGTCCAGCCTCATTGATCGGTGATCGGTATTGGTTTTTAGTTGGTCATTTTTCGCTCGTCAATGGGCTTTGTCACTTAGTGCGCACAGAGTGGCCAACTTCTACTTGTCGACAGGGCTCAGCAAGGAGGGTCGAGTGACGTCAGGGAACGAAGCAGAACTCGGCCAGTTCCCCTACCAAGTATCCGTCCAATGGGACGGCACCATCTCAACATCTCACAGATGTGGGGGAGCCATCTTGAATGAGAACTGGATCATCACCGCAGCTCATTGCGTTATTGACCCACCATCGCTTGGCAAATTTGTGGTGAGTATTTGGATGTACATTTAATTTCATATTGACACTCCATTCTAGGCCCGGAATAGAATCTGGCCGGGGCATTCATCTGCTGGTCGTCTGAGACGAGAAAAACAGCAAAGACCATCTCGCAAACATACGCTATAGTACCTAGGGGAGTATTTACCCCCCTAAACTAAACTCGAACTCGGGCAGTTGTCATACCCCTCCACCCCCCTTCCAAGTACCTTTCTCTCGCCGACCTCCCCGACGACGACTACACGAACGATTACAAAGACAATGACAACGACATGAGAAACCACCCCCATTCCCTCCGCATGCCTCTGGCTAGATCTGTCCCTCACTACCCCTAGGAGCTACGATATAAAATGGCTCATTATAATCTAACGGTTGACGCGTCCTTGAATATTAACTCAAACTTTTTGAATAGTCAATTCAGTGTTAAAATATTAGGTGACTCGTTGATGCTTCGGGTATATCCCTATAATCCCCTATTCTTAATAACCCGAGAAGTAGTGACTTGACCATATTGATTCAAGGCCATGACTCCGCGAAATAGGGGCTTGAGTAATAATAATAGAAATAAGTCTGATAAAGTAGCAAATTTTGACTACAATTATATAAGGGGTTCGAGAGGGGTTCGTTATTTTTCTATAGCCAGAGTATCATTACATGGAAATATATGAATTCCAATACTCAGTTTGACTGAATTTTCACAGGTTTATGAGAGATGATGCACAAACTTCAGCCAATGGCAACATGATTTTTTCTGATTTGGTATACACATAGTTTGAGAAAATATATTGATTTTCACATTTCCTCAAAACCCAAATTAAGTCTTGTAAGTGGACCAAATGCAAATGACTAATAACTAGTGATTGCTATCGCGGTGTGTTGACAGATTGTCGCCGGAGAACGCAACCTTCGTCTCGACGATGGTACAGAACAACGTGTCGGGGTCAAGAACATCTACCCTCATCCCGACTACCCCCTCACAGCGTAAGCAAACGTTAAACTTTAACTTATTTTTCAATTTGTACTGTTAACTTACAATATTCACGAGCTTTCAATAGCACTTTTTTGCAATTTGGATCACACGGAAAAACACTTGTGTGCACCATTTACGTCGATTTGAAAATTATAGCCTCAAATAGTGCTCTCGCTCGAAAATATTGTTCCAATGCTCTTGTAGCAGTGTATTAAAATTTGTTTAAATTTATCCTGGAAATTTTAAACACTTGTATGGAATCAGTCGTAACGGTTTTATTTGTATACTACAAAATATCGATTGGTTATTGGCCGATAAAAGCTTTTTTGTAAAATAATGTTGAGGTAGTCAAATTTAAGTAAGCCTATAACCTAATTTATTGTATTGTTTATTGTATATAAAATGTGTGTTGAGTATTTTTCTGTCATTTCTGTAAGCCAGTATTATAATCTTCTATCTATAAATATAAAAACGAATATGTATGTCTGTCTGTCTGCTGTCCTTTATACATTACTACACCATGTATCCAATCTCCATGAAATTGGCACATATATATGAATTTTTTCACAGGAAGATTTCTATGCTATCTATTTTGTTGTAACTCCCCCACGTGGTGATCAGTGCCTGCAAAGAGGACTCACCAATGAATTGACTTCGACACCGTAAGAGTTCTGGCATACGTCGCAGCAACGCGCGACGGGTAAGCTAGTAATAACATAAAGAAGTACAATATTATATATTAATATATTCTCAACCCCTACACAGTGAGATTGACGCAAACGACATTGCCCTCATGCATCTCTTGGAACCTCTGGTCTTCAACGGGAACGTCTCCAAAATCGGTCTCCCTCCCAAGAACGAGAAACCCAATGGCGGAGCCGTCCTCAGCGGTTGGGGGGTGAACGGGGGTGTCATCCTCCCCTCCCACCCCGACGTCCTCCAGTACGCGGCCGTGACCATAGAGAACGTGACGGACTGCCAGGCACGCTTCCCAGAAGCCACACTCTTCAACACTAACTTCTGCTCCAGAGGGAGGGTCGCAGCTTGCTCGGTGAGTTGCTCCTTTACACGCAGAAGATCCCGGGTTCGATTCCCGATTTTAGTAGTTTCGTAAATAATTTTAATTGATGGGGTGACTTCGAAGCTGCCCTTGATGCAAAACATACAATCAATTGTAGACAGTTTCTCCGAACTCAAGATGTAGGAAATTGGACAAGAATGATTCGGAATGTCTCGGGTTTAATGTCCGCTAGTGCCAATCCTGACTGTACTTTTTTCCGTGGTTTCAAATGCCCCGTAATATTCCCTTCACAAATACCGTAACTCAAAATTACACTTGAAACACTTGAAGAAGGACATGCAATATTATCCTAGACAGAGGTTCCCCTCGATAAATATATTATAGTTGTTCCATTCTGGTATGTTCGATTATGGCGTCATTCACAGGTTATCATGGCCAACGAGCGGTTATCTAATTCAAACGACGTCAGTGCACGTCCTCAAAATTCTTTCGCAGAGACATTGATTTTTGTTCCCTACTGGAAATCAGATAATAATATGTATAGATATAATTAACAGTTTGCATATAGCTACTCGGTTGGCCAGCCGACGTAGGTCTGTGTGAAACTTTGCCAAATTGTCAATAAAGCATACAGATACAGCCCTACGATCATAGATTGTCAATATTTAAAAAAAAAAACGAATATGGTCAATTTTGGACTTATTTACAAAATACAAAATCGTGATCATCAACGTTATCAATCATCATTATCTGTTGCCACGTCCAACTCTGCGTTGGGTCGGCATTGAAGACAGGCCTCTCCATCTTCTTCTGTCCTGCCACCACTCCTCTTCTTCCACCACATTCCAGTCTCCTCCTCGCCGTTCCACATCTTGTCTCACACTATTCTGCCATTGTTGTCGTGGTCTGCCCCTTGGTCTCCTACCTGCAATTTCCCATTCCATCATCCTTCTCGGTAATCTCGCTCTGTCCATCCTTTTGACCTGTCCGAACGACTTTATCTTCTCTCTCCAATTCGATCCATTAAATTCCTCATGCCTACTCGATCTCGGATATCCTCAATCAACTTATTTTTTACCTTTTTTCTACTTTCGTGACAACTGCCCGAAATTTCAATCATCTTTGGTGACAGTCAGCCGAAGGAGAGGAATTTTCTGACAACGCATGTCCTATATCCTCTTAAGTATGTAACACAAACACTATGTAACAAACAAAGTCTAATCGATCACGTGTTAATGCCCTACAGGAAGACGATGGTAGCCCGGTGGTGGGTACCCGCACTGATGGAACCAAGGAGCTGGTAGGCATCGTGGCCTGGCCGACCAGCCCCTGTGCTGACAGCAACCAGCCCAGCGTCTACACCCAGGTGTCAGCATTCAACGACTTCATCAACGGAATCATTAACGCCTAACTCTTTTCCTAATTCAACCAAACCGAACCGGCCATAAGAAGAAACTTAGCACCAAAACATACAGACGCAACCAGACTAATATTTAAACTCAAGACTGCCTCAACTTTCAGAAACCTCAATGCTAGAAAATTCACTGAAAACTATTGTAGTGATTGTACTAAATTACGAACTAAGAAATACAAACAAATAATAAAATATTGAATAAAAATGTATAAAAATTGTGTTGTCAGTAAATTTTTACCTGCACTGTGAATTTAAAACGGATTAAGGGTTCGTATGTGGTATTTTTGTTGCTGATTTGAAGCACTCAGAAAACAAAATGGGAGTAACTTTTATGACTTCACATATGTCCTGAATGCATAAATAGCTAATAACCCCCACTCTTTAATTGGCAATATTGTTACCACTTCTCTGTAGCCGATATTGTTGAATCAAGTGTAAAGCGATTCGGGGGGGGGGGGGATTGTACATTTTCGACTAAAATCGTTGAGTACTCGTGTACAACGCAATGGTGTCAAATATTAAACAAACACTATTTTGAGATATTTAGGCATCCAAGGAGGGTCACGTTGATTAATATCGGGAGTAAGTTACACGTGTTACACGAATGTTAAAGATATTAAAACATAATTAAACCAACGTTTTGGTTAATTTGAGCATCGAGCTGATATAAAACTGATTACACTGATCCTGTTTAATGATCACCTTGATATTAATTCTCTTAAGACTGTTATCATGGTTTAGCTTTAGATTGTCTATCTTATTTATAATCCTGTCGATCTAGTTCAGGTGAATCGACATAAATATGACCCAAGGTTCTTCTTATCGGCGTATTGTTCGTTAAAAGTTATTAATGTTCCAAACAATTCCTTGTATTCTTCTTCGTTATCATCGACGTAATATTATTACAATAACAAATAATTATAATAATGATTATAACGTTATTTATTAATCAATATGTTAGGAGCAATTTTATAACATACACATGTCTGGAACCAAAATAAGCCCTTTCAGACATGGTGTTTATGATTATGGACATAATTTTAATCCGGATAAAAAATAAGAGTTTATCAGTATGACCACATTTTATTTTTTTGGGGGATTTAAAAAAATTACAAAATCCTCATTTTAATAGGACGAATAGTACCTTTATAAGAGAAAATTGAAAATACACATCCGCAAAAACTGATTTAAATGTGAAAATTTTGGATTGTCCCGGAAATGGAATATATATTTGTAGTTTTCCTGTCTTATGAGATACAAATTTTTTTTTTTTTAAATAATCAGGAAAAAATCTACTTTTAGTAATGCACTTAAAAATAAGGTTTAAACTTAAATTGAAGCTTTAGCTCAAAATCCAAAATTTGTCCAAAATTTCTTAAAATTCAGGAATAAAAATATGGAAAAATAGAGAAAATCTTTTAAAAATGCTAAAAAAAAATTGTTTGCTGAAATGGCTTAATTATACCAATTTAATTCGTGTCTGAAAGGGTAGAAAGCGAGGATCCATAGCACACAGTAGGTCAAGCAACGAAGGACCATTTGAGACGATTTCGAACAAAAATTCCGGGCAAGTTGAGTATTTGCACAGACATTCCAGAAAGTGTCCTTAATCTAGTGAAAAAGTCTCCAAAAATCGGGCTGGAGCGTGGGTCGCCATCTTGGAAAATGTCACAACTACTACAATTTGTCAATGTAAGTAATTTAGAGGGAAGTGGAATGAAGAGTATAATAAAAGTGGATCAAGAAATGAAAAGGGGATGTTTCACGTAATACACAAGGACTATACACTGTAAAATCTAGTTTGAACAAAATGCATTAGCTCACTTGTCAAGTGTGTTTTGTGTATAATTTTATGATAATATGATAAGATGCATTAAGTTTCCACCACATTTTTAATTTGTGTATCAGTCGTGTAATAATATGATTCCTCACCTCCCCTCTACCACCCCCCCCCCCCCTCCCCACCATTCCCACCACAATTACATCCAAAGAGGAACCATAAGAAGAGAATGGAGAATGAAAAAGAGAACGATCACGACGACTTGATCGCCGATATATACCTCTTTAAATGAGAAATATTTATACGTTCATGCGTCAGAAACGTCAACCTCCTTGCGACCAATCTGACCGATCATTCCACCCCAAGCACTTCAGGTCCGCTTGTCACAAACTATAACTGAATTTGCCAAACCTTATTTATTTATGATATGTCCACTTTCGGATGAATCAACACCATTCATAACGGTGAAGTGATGGGAATGAAGGTAAATTATTACATTACGTTGTCTCCATTTTTGAGGACTACAAGATGGATGCTAGTCTTTATCAATTATGTAAGACTAATTATTTGATAATGACGAGCTTCTTGAAAATTTAACAATTGAACACTCCCTACATTCCGTTTGTGAACACACGCATAACCGTGAATAGCATGACGGTGTCTCATCAGTCATCTCGCATTAAAGGGGCATACAGGAAGTTGTATAAGTACTATAAAGACAAAAGGCAACCAATAATTATGTGTTATTTATTTCACTTCAATTGATAATAACCAGAGGTTGGTATTTGGGTTGAAAATAAAAGTCAATTTTCGTTTTTATTGTACCCAAAAGCGGTGAATTGGTGGTGAAAATAATTCAACATTTAGTTGAAAGCTCTATATCTCTCTCCCCCTGATTTCTTTTGAAAATTTTGGGTGTGGTACCTTGTACAAGAATTTCAGATTACAATAAAATGTAGTTGTGAAAATTCAGAGGAGGTGTTTGTGGTGAAACTTATTTGCATCTTTGGTTTTGTTCTGACCAAAAGCGGTGAATATGGTGTTGAAAATGATTTATCATTTACCGTTTTTAGCGGTAAAAATTTCGTTTTTACCGGAAATACCTTTCTCTGATAATAACATAGTACAAAAAAGATAACTAGAGTCTCAAGTACCCGTAAAACGAGCTTACTAATAAAGGAAAACATGGAAACAACTTTTTAATGTGGATGCTTTTACGAATTGAGTGGTCTTTTTCAGTTGAATAGATGTGGGATACGAGGCATTTAACTAGACGTGAAGGTTTGTAGGTGAGTAATATAAGGTGTGCATCTAAGTGCGATTGAATAAATGCTTGATTAAACAATGCCAGTGTGATTTATTATCCTGAATTACTCATGTGGTGGCGAGGATAGCGCCATGGATGACGTCACAAAATTGGTATCAGTCAACACAGATATTTATGAGAATGGATATAGGAGATTGTGTTTCAAGAAACATGAATAGGCTTGTTCAAGATTAAATAAATAAATACCTATTTAGAGTCAACCCACTCAAGACACATAACTGATTTTCGGTGGGGAACAGTAAACCAAAGCGACCATGTCAAACCCTGTAGGCCCCGACGTAATCGACTAGTGACGAGCGATAACCAACCAAAGATCGATTTTTTTTTTGGATGAGCGTAGCGAGCGTAGCGAGCGAAGCGAAGATTCCATTTCACTACACTGGAGAAAAAAATCCGGAATGTTTTTTTTCTTTTTTTTCTGTATTTTTGTGTGTCTGTTAACACGATTCCGGTTAAACCGATACTCCAATTGCGATGAAATTTTATGGAGGCCTTCGAAATCTCTGAACCAAGAGCTGCCACGTTTTTGAGCGCAATCAAAAAATTATTTCTCATGAAAATCGCAATTTTACGATTTTTTTCGATTTTTAAAACATTTCTTCAGCTTATAACACCTACATGCTTTATCCGATTTTAATGATTTTTTCACAGACCCTTAATTTTATGAATTAAGGTATTCCTGTGAAATTTGAGTGCAACCAAAAAACTATTTCTCATGAAAATTGAATTTTTCCTTTCTTTTTAAAACAATTATTTGACTTATAACACCTACATGCTTAACCCTATTGTTATGATTTTTTCACATAACCTTAATTTTATAAACTAGGAAAACGCTAAAGTCCCGCCGCGTTGATGGATGAGCGTTTTTGTAAGTTTTTAGTTTGCATGGGACCACTTTTCCTTTGCAAGTGCTTTGTGAATTCATTGTAGGTGATTGTTGTCGAGTTTCAAATGTTACTTGTTATTTGTTATTATAAACCTCAAAAAAACTCATATCAAAACCTTTATTCTATGGATTCTGGCTAACTTTTTCAACTTTTTCTTTCAAAATGTACTACATCACCATAACCTTAATGTTCATGTGAAATATGAACGTTGTAGCCCCACCCGTTTGGTCAGAATCGGCCCAAATGTCACGAAAATATCGCACTAAAAATCGAAAAAAATCGTAAAAGTACGTTTATTTTATAGGTTCTGGTTACCTTTTTCAACTTTTTTTTTCACAAGGTACTACATCACCATAACCTTAATGCCCATGTAAAATATGAACTTTGTAGCCCCACCCATTTGTTCAGAATCGGCCCAAATGTCACGAAAATATCGCACTAAAAATCGAAAAAAATCGTAAAAGTGCGATATTCATAAGAAATATTTCTTCGATTGTACCCAAAAACGTGGCACGTCTAAGTTCAGAGATTTCGAAGGTCCTGTCAAATTTTCATCAAGATCGCTTATGCCGTTTGCCCGGAATCGTGCGAACAAACAGACAAAAAAACAAAAAAACAAATAAACAAAAAACAAAACAAACAAACAAACAAAAAAACATTGGAGCTAAATTTTTTGAGGGGTCAGTGAGATTGAAGTCTTCGCTTCGCTCGCTACGCTCATCCAATTAATATATTCGTGTAAAATATGTGCGCAATCGAATAATTATTTCTTATGAAAATTTCAATTTTACGATTTTTTCCTTTTTTTAAATTACGATTTATTAAAAAAAAATTAGTTAAATTTTTATTTAATTTAATATAAAAAAAATCTTCAACTAAGTAATGGTATTTTTAGAGAACAACAGAAAATCCGCATAACACATGGCAGCTCAATGCACCAATTACGCTCATCCAACAACGCGGCGGGACTTAAGCGTTTTCCTAGTAATAGGAAATATAGCAATCAGCGGTATGGACAGTGCGAACACACGTGGATCAACGTCAGAATCAACTAGGCTGATTCAGAACAACTTTAAATTTATTATGTGCCTCGTTGATAGGACGGCTCAAAAATAACCGTTTACAAATTCCTAGAAAGAACTGATGGTCTTAAGTCCAAATCAGAAGTAAAAAAATTCTGACATTAGCGGGAATCGAACCCTTGACATTCTTTATTGGAAGCAGGTAGGCTAATCACAAAACCAACGAGCCACACAAAAGACCAACGAGCCACACAAAAACTTTGGGTTAATTGGTACATAGTGGTGTTAAAGGTGCAACAAGTGAGGTTGCTTCGCCTGAATGACAGGTTTCCGTTGATCATATTTTCTTGGGAGACAAGTTTCGAAAACGCACTTGCACACAATTTGTCTCTCGCCAACCCGTCCATCCCTTGGCCAAACTGTGTAATATTTTGTCTCGAAGAGGTATTCGGGAGCAATTTTATCCAAGCTCTCACTCGTACTTTCTCCTAACTTATGCTCTAATTACGACGAAGTCTCTTAAGTAAGATACATTGTCACCCATTTGTATCACACTGGAGTGAAAGTGTAATTTAATTATGTGGCGATACGCTTTAAAACAAGTGAAATAGATGGAAACCAATAGAAATAACGTACGAGTCTCCCGGTCAGTTAAAGGAACCTACAAACTAAGATCTCAAATCCCAAAAACAAAATTGACAGAAATATTCCACCAAATAAAAACGAAATAATTGGTATAACTGTCTCCAAACTAATTGAAACTTCATCGTTCACAACTGGAGGGTCTATTATATTATAGTTGGCAAACATCTTACTCAACACACCGCCACTGATCAACTTGAGAATGTAATCATTAAACAATCCAACGTATGGACTCGATTTACTAAACGGAATCGCTATTGAATCCCTTAAAACAGTTTCCTTAAGATGAACTAAATTACAACTCCATTTATAAAAATACTTTGCCTCATGAGACACAATTAACGCAAACTTCTCAGAACAAAGTCGTTCTTCAGCCTCTCTAGGTGAAGCAGGTGAGTTTGCAGGAGTTGTCAAAATATATGCGTCGTATATGTCTTTTAAAGCACCTTTGCGAGCATATTTGAGAGCGTCCCAGACATTCGTACCGGTGATCGCACCCGCAGAATATGTACCGTCATTCAACAAACCTTGGAGACTATTGAACGGCATGTACGGAATGAACACCGCAATGCTTGAAACGACAGATCCAGAATA
>JAMZAV010008073.1:0-30259 GCA_024449915.1 Sweltsa coloradensis | reverse complement strand
AAAAATGTGAACCAAGTGAAGAATCCAACCTCATTTGCTTCATCTTGATGTATAATAATATCTCATGTACACTGTTCCTGTATAAATTCCAATAAATAGTCAGTATATAACACAATATCTGCTAAATCTACGTTCACAGAACCAAACGCGTCTTTCTTGTCCGAGAAAAGTTGAAAACAATGAAAAGTGCGACATGTATCGTCCACCGCCTTGTTGACGGAAATTTCAAGGTTCCTACGCCTGTTGACCTGGGCAAGGTCCATGGTCCACTAGATACTAATGCTGAGCTGCTGACAGCAGCTGTTAGGTATCTAGTGGACCCTGGGCAAGGCCTACTAGATCTCTGCCTCTCTCCGCCGATTTAAAGTAGACCTTGAACCTGGGTGACCATATTTTTGTTTATTGAATTAAGGTTGCGTCAACTGAAAGATTATAATGCACTACTCAAGCCTAAGAGGGTAGGGGGAGGAGGGGCCCATGCTGGTCAGAACCAGCCACGGGTAAGGGGAGGAAAGGGGGTTCTCACGTCGTGGTCGTCATTGTCATCGTCATCGTTCGTAATATCATTGTCGTCATCGTCGTTGAGGGGTCGTCAAGGGACGGGGGCAAGGTCCCCGACGACGATTGCCAGAGTTAGCCTCTATTTTCGGGGAGTAATATACTCTCCTCTTACTAGCTGATGTTTGCGAGGTGGACTTCTTCGCTTGAATCGCATTTTACGCTTATAGACCAGGAGCCAGACCCTGTGGATTTTTTTTTGCTTACCCCACTTAACATCTCAAATCTGACTTGACCACGTGTTAGTATGCACCTTATGAAACATCCCCAGGTAGTATGTCACTTCGAATTGTGGTATACGTTTTTTTTTAGAGGCCATTTTGTTTTTGAATGTGCAATCATTGAAACGCTTACTCACTACTGTCTTTAAATGTACACAACTCGGGACTCGGTTAACCGATTTAATTTATTAAATACCGATTTGTAGGTGACTGTATGCTTTCCTTATTATATACAATCAATTTTTAACAAACATATGATTTCATTGCTAAAAAATGCAGGCACAGCAAAATTAGTGTAAATAATTTTACTAAAATGTCATTCAAGCATAAATTCACAAATTATTTTGGTCAGTTAGCACTCACTATGTTTTTATACATTATTAGGATTTATAAAACTAACTCATGTACAACATATATAAAAAAATACAGATTATTGCACGTTTGAGTATATAAGCGTTGAAGGCCGAGCATTTCCATTCAGTTGTTTGTATGCTATTTTACTGTGATTTTCATTTAACTTCATTTTGTCATTGCTTTTAAAGAATAACATTTTTTAAGTAGTTCCAACAAACAATTCATGCAAATGGTAAAATTGAATGATATTAAAAATGCGATCTAAAGATTTTTGCAGAATAGTCGATTTTATGGAATTTTCAGTTTCAAAAGTGGAAAAAGTGGAAAAGTGCGATTTTCACGTGACAAATTTATTTTCTGGCACTTATATTCTTGGGAAGTATAATTTAAGAGTTTTTTAAGGTTCTATGAAAACTTAATCTAATTCGGAGTAGTCGTTTGTCCTGGACAGCAAAGAAATTAACGCGGACATTTTCAAATAATCAAAAACGTCCGAGGAAATTGTGCAACAATAGTTCATTGGAGGTCACAAGCATAAAAATTTGTGAAAAGATACTTATGACCTAATGATCAATAATTGATATGGTCACATTGAAGATTTTACTCCATTAACTCACTGGAGGTCAAAAAATTAAAATCTTTAAATAAAACAATTTTACTGTAAAAATTATATTTTTGGAATCTGTTTAATCCTCATTATTGGTTTATCATATTATTCACAAAAAATTCTAATTTGGTAAAAAATATTTTTTTTAAATTCACAAAAAGTTTCCAATTTTGTAAAAATATTTTTTCAAAAATAACTTTTTGTGAATTATTACATGATTAATTATAATGTGGATTAAACAGATTCTAAAATATATTTTTACAGTAAAATTGTTTAATTTCAAGTTTTTAATTTTTTGACCTCCAGTGAGTTAATGGAGTAGAATCTTCAATGTGACTATATCAATTATTGATCATTAGGTCACAAAGTACCTTTTCCCAAATTTTTATGCTTGTGACCTCCAATGAACTATTGTTTGTACCATTTCCTCGGACGTTTTTGATTATTTGAAAATGTCCGCTTTAATTTCTTTGCTGTCCAGGACAAACGACTACTCCGAATTAGATTAAGTTTTCAGAGAACCTTCAAAACTCTTAAATTATACTTTCCAAGAATATAAGTGCCAGTAAAAAATTTGTCACGTGAAAATCGCACTTTTCCACTTTTTCCACTTTTGAAACTGAAAATTCCATAAAATCGACTATTCTGCAATAATCTTTAGATCGCATTTTTAATATCATTCAATTTTTACCATTTTCATGTATGTGTTGTGGGAACTCTTTAAAAATGTTATTCTTTACGAGAAATGACAAAATGAAGTTAAATGAAAATCATAGTTAAATTAGCGTACAATCCACTTAAAATGCTCAGCCTACAACGCTTATATACTCAAACGTGCAATAATCCGTATTTTTATATATGTTGTACATGAGTTAGTTTTATAAATCCTTTTAATGAATAAAAACATAGCGCTAACTGACCAAAATAATTTGAGAATTTGATGCTTAAATCATATGTTTGTTAAAAATTGATTGTATATAATAAGGAAAGCATACAGTCACCTACAAATCGGTATTAATAATTAAAATCGGTTAACCGAGTCCCGAGTTGTGTACATTGAAAGACATTAGTGAGTAAGCGTTTCAATGATTGCACATTCAAAAACAAAATGGCCTCTAAAAAAAAAACGTTATACCACAATTCGAAGTGACATACTACCTGGGACCCAAGTTTTGAATCAAAACGTCGATAATTTTTCGACGTTTTGAGTGGTCACGTGGTCTGATAACGTCGATTTCCTCAAAAAGCTAATTTTGAAATCAAAACGTCTTTTTTTTGACGTCCCACAACGTCTTTTTCTACCCACGAAAAAATAGCTTGTGGGACATGCGTGGGATGATGCTTTTTGACGTTACGCCCTCTCAATATAATATACTCGTTCGTCCTATGCATGTTTATACAAGACTGTGGTAAATTCGAACACTTGGACTTGGCATTTGGCGCTAGGCTATTACGATGTATTTGGCATTTTCAATTTATAAATAAACTAATTAATCTTGATTTCATGGCCCCACATAGGGTAAGGCCTAGGCCCTACATCAAATTAGGGCTACCTAGGTCGAAAGCCTATTAATAGGCTAGGCCTAGCGCCTTGGACCTAGGGCCGCCTTGGCCCCTAGCTTTGTCAACATTCAGACACCTCGCGTTTATTAACCTTTTAGCATGCATGCGAGTTATTTCCACGACGCATCTTTGTTATTTTTATGTTATGAAACGTTGAGTTTTGCAGATTCAAAATCGTGTATTGATGAAATAAGATCTTCTTGCTGTTCAAATGCATGTTGATTGTATTTTATAGGTTATGTTCGGCACTGCGCTGGGAGAACGTAAACAAACAGGTAATGCAAAGACTTAGAAAAACATGTAATATGTATAGTAGGCCTATCTTTGTCTGAGGTCTTTGGGTGTAGGAGCATAGAATACTCATATTTGATTGGTCCAGAGTTCGGCAATGTTCGGCTAGCGGGAGGAGATAGCTGACGGGAAGAACAGCACAGCAACTTTATCTCACAAAGTTAGTAAAAAGAGTAAAACTTTCATTTCATTCAAACCACAAAACGTCAACGTTATCATGTGATGTTTTGAAAGTGACGTTTTGATCAAAACGCTTATTTAAAAAAATTGGGTCCCTGGGGATGTTTCATAAGGTGCATACTACCACGTGGTCAAGTCAGATTGAGATGTTAAGTGGGGTGAGCCAATTTCGTTAATATCGCTCCTACAGGAATTAGCTCCTGGTCTATTAGCAGAGCAATGTTCTGAGCCAATTCTACCCCGGGCCACAGACTAGAGTCAAAGCAATTAAATACTTGATGTAACAAACAAAACTCAAATGTTTACCTATATTTAAATACGCATTATTTTCTTGTTTCGCTTTTAGCCATTTTGAACTGGACTGGTTTATTTGGATTAAGGACGCGTCAACCGTTAGGTCATAATGCACCACTCTAACCTAGGGGGGGGGGGGGGGAGGAAAAGGGGCCCATGCTGGTCAGAACCAGCCACGGGAAAGGGGAGGAAGGGGGGTTTCTCACGTCGCGGTCGTCATTGTCTTTGTCATTGTTCGTGGTGTCATTGTCTTTGTCATCGTCGCCGGGGGGTCGTCAAGGGAAAGGGGCAAGGTCCCCGGCGACGATTGCCAGAGCTCGCCTCTAGATTCGGGGAGTAATATACTACCCTTCTTGCTAGCTGATGTTTGCAAGGTGGACTTTTTCTCTTGAATCGCCTTTTACGATTAGCAGAGCCATGCTCGGGGCCAATTCTACCCCCGGGCCCAGACGGGGCAACGGGAATTGAAACAAAGGGTTTTCACTTGGGACTGTTTGGGTCCTTTTGCCGAGGGGGAAACCAAGAATGCCCCAAGATTTAATTTTTAAAGACATTTCTTCATACGCCCATTGACAGTGAAGGGGTTTTTTAATACTACGGGGTTTAGACGTGGGATTTGAAATTTGGCCCTAGATTTGGGAAAGACTAGTCTATTATCTGAGCGTTTTTTAAAAGTCGGGGTTTGGGGCAAAACATTTCCCGGGTTGGCCCAGCCCCCAAAACCGGGGAAAGGGGGGGGTTTTCCGAAACCCGACTGAGTTTACCGTAATAACAAGACCTACGTTCTTGTATCCAAAAACAAGCCCCCGATCCAACAAAACACACGACTTGGGGAACTAGGGCGCAAAAACCCGGTTAGGTCATTTTTGGGGCCCGCCTGTGATATTAAAAAGTTATGATTTAATGGGGTTTTGAGATTAATTGTTTTTAAGGAATAGAAAAAAAAAAAATAATTGTTATGGTAGTATACCAAAACAATTAATATTTTTTAAACCCGTTAGGTAAAAAAGGGGGCGCCCACTCTGGCCTAGGGGATAGGGGCAGGGGGGCCCACCCTGGTAAAAAAAAGTCCGGGTAAGAGGAAAAGGGGGAGGGGGTTTTTTTACGCCCGCGTCGGCCATTGGGGGGTTTCGTATTTAAATTGTATTTCGCCCGGCATTTTTTTCAAGGGGGAAAAGGGGGCTTCCCGGAATTTTCCAAAGGCTCCCCTTTGTATTTTTTAGTTGATTTTAAAAATTTTCTTTAAAAAAAGGGGAATTTTTAAAGGGCGCCAACCTTAATTTTTCCCCCCCTTGCCGGGCTTGTGATTTTAAAAAAAAGAAATTGGAAAGGATTTTTTTTAAATAATTGTTCCCTTTTGGTTTGCCAAAAGGGTTTAAATTTTTAAAGGCAACCAAACCTCGGGTCCACCACCTTCGCGAAGGACCGTGTTTTTAAAAAAAAACCGAGCCGCCCATTTGGGCCCACGACCCCACCCCCCGGTTTCACACAGAAAATTGTCCCCTTCTGTTTTCGCCCCCTCAGGGTGGTCGGCCATGAAAAGGAAACCCCACTTTTACAGGGAAAACACTCAGGCCTGTTTTTGCGTCAACGATCCCCCCCTAAACTCACAGAAGAAGAAAAACCGGGGGAGCCGACCATTTGGACACGGGGCCACCCCCGGTCACACAAAAAAAAAAAATTTTGTCCCCTTCCCGGTTTTTGGCCTCCTCTAGGGTGGTCGCCATGAAAGGCAACACGTACGGGTAAACATTTCAGGCCTTTTCTTGCGCCCAACAAATCCCGCCTGACGTCACAGAAGACAGAACCCCGAGCCGACCGGGTTTGGAAACGAGCCCCCCCGGTCACACATTAACTTTTTTCCCCCTTTCCCTGTTCTTCGTCTCCCTAGGGGGGGTCGCCTGGGGAAAGGCAACCGTCCAGGGTAAACACCCCAGGCCTGTTTTTTTTTTTTCGTAAACCCACCCGCCTGACTTTCACAGAAGACAAACACCGACCCGACCATTTTGGACCGGGGCCATTTCCCGGTCCCACAGAAACCTTGTGCCCTTCTGTTCTTCGTCTCCTCTAGGGGCCCCCCCCTGAGGGGAAACCAAACGGGGTAAACCCCCCCCCCCCCCCCCCTTCTCCCCCACCCCCCCCCCCCCCAAAAAAAAACCCCCCCCCCCCCCCAACACACCACCCCCCACCCAAACTTTCCCTTTCTTTTTTCCCCCAATTTAAACCCCCCAAAAACACTCAGGCCTGTTTTTTGCGTCAACGATCCCGCCTAAAGTAAACAGAAGACAGAAAAACCGACCCCGACCATTGGACCGAGCCACCCCCGGGGCACACAGTAACTTGTGCCCTTTGGGTTCTTCGTCTCCTCTAGGTGGGCACCCATGAGAAGGAAAAGTACGGGGTAAACACTAAAGGCCCGTCTTGCGTCAACACCGCCTTACGCACGGGAAGACAGAAAAAAACCCCGGCCCGGGCCCCATTTGGGAAACAGACCCATTTCCCGGTCCCACATTTAACTTGTGCCCTTCTTTTCTTGTCCCCTCAAAGGGTGGCAGCCATAGAAAGGCAACACGCAGGGAAAAACACCGGGGCCTTTTTGGGCGTCAAGGGATCCCGCCTGAGGGTCACAAAAAGGACAAAAACCCAAAGCCGACCAGTTGGAAAAAGAGCCACTCCCGGTCACACATTTAACTTGGGGCCCTTTCTGTTTTTCTTTCCCTCTAGGGTGGTCAGCCATGAGAAGGCAACACGTACAGGGTAAACACTCAAGGGCCTGCTTGCGTCAACCATCCCGCCTGAGGTCACAGAAGACAGAACCCCGGGGGGGGACCAGTTGGACACGGGGCCCAAATCCCCGGTCACACAGAACTTTTTCCCTTCTTTTCTTCGTCCCTCTAGGGTGGCAGCCATGGAAGGAAACACGTCGGGGTAAACACTCGGGCCTGTCTTGCTTTAACGATCCCCCCCTGACGTCACAAAAAAGAAAAAAACACCGACCCAAAACCAGGGGGGACACGAGCCACCCCCGGTCAAACAGAACTTTTTGCCCTTTTTTTCTTCGTCTCCTCTGGGGTGGTCAGCCAGAAAGGCAACACTTACAGGGAAAAACACTCGGCCTGTCTTGGGGTCAACGCCCCGCCTGACGTCAAAAAGAAAAAAACACCAAAGCCGACCATTTGGACACGAGCCCTCCCGGTCACACAGAAACTTTTTCCCCCCCTTCTGTTCTTCGTCTCCTCTAGGGTTTGGTCACCCCATGAAAAGGAAAAACACGTACGGGGTAAACACTCGGGTCGTCTTGCGTAAACCCGATCCCGCCGGACGTCACAGAGACAAAAACACCACCCAAACCAGTTGGACACGACCCACTCCCGGTCCCAAAAAGTAACGGCCCTTTTTCTTCGTCTCTTTTAAGGGTGGTCGGGCCCATGAGAAGGCAAAAACGTACGGGAAAAAAACACTAAGGTCTGTCTTGCGCCCAACGATCCCCCCGGGACGTCACAGAAAAAGGGACCCGACCATTTTGGAAACCCGAGCCACCCCCGGGTCACCAAAATAACTTTTTTCCCTCTGTTCTTTCTCTCCTTAGGGTGGTCGGGGCCAAAGGGAAAGGGCAACCGTAAAAGGGAAAAACACTCGGGGCCTGTCTTGCGTCAACGACCCCCCCCCCTGACGTCACAGAAGACAGAACACCGAGCCGACCATTTGGGACACGAGCCACTCCCGGTCACACAGAAACTTTTTCCCCTTTCTTTTTCTTCTTTCTCCTCTAGGGTGGAAGCCAGGAGAAGGAAACACGTACAGGGTAAACCTCGGGCCTGTCTTGCGTCATCGATCCCCCCTTTACGTAAACAGAAACGAACACCGACCAAACCCAGTTGGACACGGGGCCACCCCCGGTCACCAGAAATTTTTGGCCCTTCGGGTTCTTCGTCCCCCTCTAGGGGGGCAGCCATGAGAAGGCAAACGTACAGGGAAACCCCTCGGGGCCTGTCTTGCGAAACGATCCCGCCTGACGCCAAAAAGACAGAACACCGAGCCGACCATTTGGACCGACCCACCCCCGGGAAAAACACAGAAAACTTGTGCCCTTCTTTATTCGTCTCCTCTAGGGGGGTCACCCAGGGAAAAGGGCAACACGTACGGGGTAAAAACCGGGCCCTGTCTTGGGGGTAAACCACCCGGCCTAAACGTCACGGGAAGACAGAACACCGAGCCGACCGGGTTGGCCCACGAGCCACCCCCGGGGCACACAGTAACTTGTCCCCTTTCTGTTTTCGTCTCCCTCTAGGGGGGGTTCAGCCTTGGAGAAGGCAACACGTAAGGGAAAACCCCCCGGGGCTGCTTGCGTCATGACCCCGGCCTGAGCCACAGAAGACAGAACACCGAGCCGACCATTTTGGACAGGGCCACTCCCGGTCAAACAGTAATTTGGGCCCCTTCTGTTTTTGGGGCCTCCCTAGGGGGGTTTCACCCCTGAGAAGGCAACACGTACGGGGTTTAAACACTCGGGCCTGTTTTTCCCGTAAACCCATCCCGCCGGGACGTCACAGAAGACAGAACACCGACCCGACCATTTTGGACCGAGCCATTTCCCGGTCACAACAAATTTTGGGGCCCCTTCTGTTCTTCGTCTCCTCTAGGGGGGTCAGCCATGAAAAAGGCAACAAGTACAGGGAAAAAACACTCAGGTCTGTTTTGCGTCAACGACCCCCGCCTGCGCCCACAGAAGACAGAACCCCGGGAGCCAAATTTTTGGGACACGAGCACTCCCGGTCACCCCAAAAACTTGTGCCCTTCTGTTCTTCGTCTCCTCTGGGGTTTGGTCACCCAAATGAAAGGCAACACGTACGGGGTAAAAAATCGGGCCTTTCCCCTTGCGTCAACGACCCGGGCCCTGACGCCCACAAAAGACAGAACCCCCGAGCCGACCATTTTGGACCCCGAGCCCCCCCGGTCACACAGTAACTTGTGCCCTTCTTTTCTTCGTCTCCTCTAGGGTGGTCAGCCATAGAAGGCAACACTTTACGGGGAAAACCTCGGGCTGTCTTGCGCAACGATCCCCCCTGACTCCCAGAAACAAAACACCGAGCCGCCCATTGGACAGGGAGCCACCCCCCGGTTCACCAGTAATTTGTGCCCTTTGTTCTTCGTCTCCTCAAAGGGTGGTCACCCATGAGAAGGCAACACTTTACAGGGTAAAAAACTCAGGCCTGTCTTGCGTCAACGATCCCGCCTAAACTCACAGAAGACAAAAACACCGAGCCGCCCTTTTTTGGACCGACCCCACTCCCGGCCCACACAGTAATTTGTGCCTTCTTTTTCTTGGGCTCCTCTAGGGGGGTTTTGACCCCATGAAAAGGGGAAACAGTACGGGGAAAAACCACTCAGGCCTGTCTTGCGTCACCCGACCCCGGCCTGACGCCCACAGAAGACAAAAAACCGGGCCGACCATTTGGGAAACACAAAAGCCCCCCCCGGTCACCCCAGAAAATTGTGCCTTTTGTTTTCGTCCCCCTCTGGGGTGGTAAAGCCATGAAAAGGAAACACGAAACGGGGGAAAAACCCCAAAGGCCCTGTTTTGCGCCCAAACATCCCCCCCTTCGTCACAGAAGACAAAAACACCGACCCAACCAGGGGAACGACCCATTTCCCGGTCACAAAGGGGTAACTTTGCCCTTCTGTTTTTTCGCTCCTCTAGGGTGGTAAAAGCCATGAAAAGGAAAACACGTACAGGGAAAAACACCAGGCCTGTCTTGCGTAAAAATCCCCCCCTGCGTCAAGGGGGGAAGAACACCGAGCCAACCAGTTGGCCCACGAGCCACTCCCGGTCACACAGTAACTTGTCCCCTTCTTTTTCTTCCCCCCTCTGGGGTGGTAGCCCATGAAAAAGGGAAAAAACGTACGGGAAAAAACACCCCGGCCTGTCTTGCGTCAAGGGATCCCCCCTTTACGTCACAGAAGACAAAAAACACCGAGCCGCCCAGTTGGACACGAGCCACCCCCGGGGTCAAAACAGAAAACTTGTGCCCTTCTGTTCTTCGCTCCTCTGGGGGTGGTCACCCAGGGGAAAGGAAAACCTTTAACAGGGAAAACCCCTCCAGGCCGGTCTTGGGGTAACGATCCCGCCGACGTAAGAAGACGGGAACCCGACCCAACCATTTGGGGACACGAGCCACCCCCGGGTCACACAGTAACTTTCCCCTTTCCCTGTTCTTCGTCTCCTCTAGGGTGGCCCGCCATGGGGGCCCAAACACGTACGGGTTTAAACACTCGGGGCCTGTCTTGCGTAAACGTCCGCCTAAACGTCACAGAAATCAAACAGAACATTCAGCCAGTTGTTTATCCCGGCAGTTGGGGAAAACCCCAGGGATTAAATTTTAGAACCCCTTGCTAGTTAGGAACGAATGAGAAAGATTTTTATCAGGGGGAAAAGGGTATAAATGTAAAAAAAAACTAGGGCGCTTTCAAAGGGTAGGTTTAATGCACCATTCTAGCCTGGGGGGATACGGGGGGGGGAGGCTTATCCCTGGTCAGAACCCCGAAGGGGTTAGGGGGGGAAAAATTGGGGGTTTTCTCACGTCGCATCTTCTTTAAATTTTTTCTCATGTTCTTTGTATCATTTTCATCGTCTTGGGGGAGGTAGTCGGGGAAAAAGGGGAGAGGCCCGCAAACGCCAAACCGCCGAGTTTGGGCCTTATATTTTTCCGGGAGTAAAAAACCCCCTTATTTTCCCCAGCAGTGCATTCTGAAAGATCGTTATGGATAACGCGAACGATCGGTATCTTTAAAAACAAAAAATTTGTTTTTTGTCATTTACCATTTTTTTTAATTCTCCCTTTACCAATCTAAACAAAAGTCGAAAAACAAAATCAAGTTGGATGGAAACCCCAATATTTTAATGTTTTTTTACAGTTGTTTATCTTAACGATTGAAAAAGAAAATTTAAAAAGGTATTGATTAAATGCTTGTTAAAATTTATGGGTTTCAGGGTTTCATGTGGATGTAAAAATATTTTAACGATATTTGGGATTTCTTACGACGTTTGTTTTGATTGGCTAACCCAGAATTTACAAAAAGGGAAATGACAAAACATATGATTTTGACGTACCCGATCATTAAACTTTATCCATAACGTCTTATAGAACGCACTGCGGGTAGGGTTAGTAAAAATAATCTCAGGGGGTATCGAACCCCGGTCTCCCGTACGATTTTTTGCGAGAGGACTTTTTTTTCTTTCGTCACTTTTTACTTTAAAAAGAGCCAAGTGGGGGCCCAAAATTAGCACCCAAAAACGAGGGGACAAAAAAAATTTGAGAAACTGGGGGCCTTAACCCGGGTTTCCCGGTCAAAATCGCGCCACTAAAAAAAATTTTGAACGTTAATGAAATATTTTTATAATAAATTTTTTGAGGTTTATCTAGTTTTAAAAATTTAAAAAATTAATATTTGGTAGAAATAATGTTTTTTTTATTTTGGATTAAGGGCGCGTAAAACCTTTTTGGGTTTCAATTGCCCCTCCTGTGTTTAAATGTTTTAGTAAGTTTATAACGATATATTTTCCAAAAGGGTGGAACATAAGGGGTGACGGGGGGAGAGGGCGGGGGGGAACAGGCTTGTGCGGGTCAGTTTTTTGGTTTTTTTGGATTAAGGACGGGGTCAACCTTTTGGGTCTTTAATGCCCACTCTAGCCTTAGGGGGGGGGGGGCCATGCGGGTCAAAACAGCCAGGGGGAAGGGGGGAGGAAGGGGGGTTTCTCACGTCGGGTCATCGCCCTTTGTCATTTTTTCCGTTTTTGTCTTTGTTCGTGGGCCGGGGGGGTCCCCCAAAAGGAAAGGGGGGCAAGGCCCCCGACAAACATTGCCAGAGCTCGCCTCAAATTTTCCCGGGGAGAAAGTTTATTCCGCTTTTTCAAAGCTGATTTTTTTCCCAGGTGGATTTTTTCCCTTGAATCGTTTTTTACGTTTAGCGGGAGCCTGCTCGGGGCCAAATTTTCTTTTAACCGGGGGCCCAGACGGGGTCAGAACCAGCCAGGGCCCAAGGGGAAAGGGCTTGGGAAATGGTTGGCCGGGGGCAAGGGGCCGGGCGGGATCAGGGCCGGGCTCAGGCAAAGGACAGGGGGAAAAAAGGAAGGGTACGGGAGGGCAGGGGGTTGGGGGTTCCCCCCCCGTCCCTGTTTTCTTTGTCTGTATCATCGTCCGTGTTGTCATTTGTCTCGTTGTCCCGGGGGGGTTTTTAAAAGGAAAGGGGAAATTTTTCCCTTGGGCGCCCACCGCCCCGAAAACTTCGCCCCCAGATTCGGGATTTAAAAAATACCTCTCTTACTAGCAGATGTTTGCAAAGGGGGACTTTTTTCTTTAAACGCCTTGTACGATTTGCAGAGCCATGCCTTTGGGGCCCCTTCTAACCCCCGGGGCCCCGACCGGGGGGTTTGAAATAAGCCTGCCCAGGGGGCAATTCCCTGCCCCTCTTTAGGGGTCTAACTAGTTTTTTTGGGGGGAAAGGGCAATTTTTATTCTGAAAGGGGGTCCCCCGGGGGTGTTTTTAAAAGGGGCTCAATCCTTTGCATTTGCATGAACGACTGGAAAGGAAAAACTCGGGAAAAAACTTTAGTCAAAGGGTTTCCGGTCCCCACGGGATTTTAACCCCTGACCTCCCCCAAATCAGGTCGCGCGCTTAAAAGCCCCAGCAACCCCTGTCGTATAGCCCAATTTAAAAAATTTGAGATTTATTGGTAAACCCATTGAGAATGGAATTTAAACAAATGGAACATGCTAATCCTTTCATTCTACGGGCGACGTTTAGATCCTAGGGGGCTTTAACCCCGGGTTAAAGGGCATATTTCGCCCACTGGTTTTGAATGTTAAGAAATTTAGCTAATGGTGTGTTTGATGAAAAAAATTGTTTTCTAAATGAAAATTTTAAGATTTGGTTTATTTGGATTAAGGGGCGCGCCCAAACCCTAAGTCATAAGCACCACTCTAAAATAGGGGGGTGGGGAAAGGGGAAGCCCCTGGTGGTCAGAACCAGCCACGGGTAAGGGAGGAAGGGGGGGTTTTCCAAAATCGCGGTTTGGGCATTTTCTTTGTCATCGTTTTGTTGTGCAATGTCCCTCGTCGCCGGGGGGGCGTCCCAAAGGGGAAAAGGGGGGAAGGTCCCCCCCGACATTGCCAGAGCTGCCTCTAGTTTCGGGGGTGTAAAAAAAAAAAGATGGCGATGTTTAATAGCAAAACCCAAAAGTTACTAAAAGGAAAGGAAAAAAAATAAATGAAAATGAAAATACAAATTTTTTTCCACTCATACAATCAACTCTCAAAGAAAAAGAATAACCCCCCCCCCCCCCCCGAGAACTGAGAACCCTTTTAATTTTTAAACCATACACTTTAAAATTGTTTTATTTCCAAGCCAAACTTTTCGACTTAGGGTCTTTTAAACAGTCAACTTGTGTTGGGACCAAAAAGTGGGTCTTTTTACCCAGAGGTTTTTTATATTTACAGCAGGAAGTAGTTCCCCGCTTGTGCCCTTTGGGTACTGACCCTATTAGGGGTCTTCCACAGGACTAAGGGTTTTGGGGTACAACACCGGGGGCTTTTTTCGACTTAGCTCTTTAAAAAGTTTAAAATTGTTTTTGGGGAAACCGGGGGATTTTTTTCATTTCCCAAAGTTTTGATATTTTCAGCAGGAAATAGTTTTCCCCGCTTTGGGCCCTTTGGGCCTACTGGGCTCTATTTGGTGTCTTCCCCCCAGGGCTAGTAGGGTTAGGACTATCAACACCGCGGGTTGATCGACTTAGTCTTCAAAAAGTCAAATTGGTGGGAGGGCCGTGGATCCTTTTTATCCAGATGTTTTTTTATATTTTCAGAGGAAGTAGTTCCTCGCTTGTGCTTGGGCCCACTGGGCTCTATTAGGGTCTTCAAAACCCGGATAGTAGGGTTAGGGGCTATAAAAAACCGCGGCTTTTGATCGACTTTGCTCTTCAAAAAGTCAAATTGGTTGGGGCGACCGTGGATCTTTTCATCCAAAAATTTTGTTATTTACCGCCCGGGGGAATTCCCCGCTTGTGCCCTTTGGGTACTGGGCTTAAATTTGGTGTCTTTAAAACAGGGCTAGTAGGATTAGGACTTCAAACAACCCCGGGTTTTGATCGGGCTTAGCTCTTCAAACAGTCAAATTGTGTTTTGGGGGAAAACCCTGGATCTTTTTACCAGATTTTTTGTAATATTTACAAACAGGAAGTGTTCCTCGCTTGTGCCCTTTGGCCCCCACTGACTCTATTAGGTGTCCCCACACAGGACTAGTAGGGTTAGGACTATCAACACCGCGGCTTAGATCGACTTAGCTCTTTAAAAAGTCAACTTGGGGTTGGAACCCACGGGGATCTTTTCTTCCCGAGTTTTGTATATTTACAGCAGGAAGGGGTTCCCGCTTTTTGCCCCTTTCCCACTGAATCTATTAGGTATCTTCAAACAGGACTAGTAGGGTTTGGGAAATACAACCCCCCGCGGCTTAGATCACTTAAACTCTTCAAACAGTCAACTTGTGTTGGAAGACCGTGGATTTTTTCATCCAGAGTTTTGGGATTTTTAAAAGCAGGAGTAGTTCCTCGCTTTTGCCTTGGGCCCACTGACTCTATTGGTGTCTTCCCCCAGGACTAGCAGGGGTTTGGACTATCAACACCGCGGGTTAGATCGACTTAGCTCTTCAAACCCGTTTAACTTGTTTTGGGAAAGAAACCCTGGAAACCCTTTTCCCTCCAGATTTTTGTATAAATTTTCAGCAGGGAAGGGAGTTTCCCCGCTTGTGCCCCTTTGGGCCCCGACCCATTATTTCTTCAAAACAGGACTACCCGGGTTTTGGGGGCTACAACCCCCGCGGCCCTTTGTCGACTTAGCTCTTTTAAACAGTCAAATTGTGTTGGGGGAAAACCCTGGATTTTTTTTCAAACCAGATGTTTTTATATTTACAGCAGGAAGTATTTCCTCGCTTGTGCCTTGGCCCCCACTGACTCTATTAAGGGGTCTTCACCCCAGGACTAGCAGGGTTAGGCTATCAACACCGCGCTTAGATCGACTTAGCTCTTCAAACAGTCCAAAATTGTGTTTTTGGGAAAGACCGTGGGTCCCTTTTTAAACCAGATGTTTTTTATATTTTTCAGCAAAGGGAAATAAATTCCTCGCTTGTGCCCTTGGCCTTGACTCTATTGGTGTCCCACCCCAAAGGGCAAGTAGGGGTTTTGGGGCTATCCAAAACCCCGGCTTAGTCGACTTTGCTTTCAAAAGAGTCAACTTTTTTGTTGGGGCGAAACCCCCGGAAATTTTTTATCCCCGATGTTTTGTATATTTTTCGCAGGAAGTAAATTTTTTCGCTTGTGCCTTGGCCCCACTGACTTCTATTTTGGGTTTCACCCCAGGGGCTATTTGGGTTAGGGTTAAAAACCCCCGGGTTAATTTGACTTAGCTTTCAAAAATAAAATTGTGTTGGGGGCACCGTGGATCTTTTCATCCAGATGTTTTGTATATTTTCAGCGGGAAAAATTTTTCCCCGCTTGTGCCTTGGCCTACGGGCTTTTAGGTGTCTTCACACAGGACTATTTGGGGTTTGGACTATCAAAACCCCGGCTTAGGGTGACTTAGCTCTTCAAACAGTCCAAAATTGTGGGTTTGGGAAAGACCCTGGATCTTTTCTCCAGATGTTTTTTATATTTACAGCAGGAAAGGGCTTTTCCCCGCTTGTGCCTTGGCCCCCTGACTCTATTAGGGCTTCACACAGGACTAGTTTGGGTTTTGGACTATCAAAAACCCCGGCTTAGATGGACTTAAACTCTTCCCAAAAAGCAACTTGTTTTTTGGGAAAGACCGTGGGTCTTTTCATCCGATGTTTTGTATATTTACAGCAGGAAGGGTTCCTCGCTTTTTTGCCTTGGCCTACCCGACTTATTAGGTGTCTTCACACCGGACGTTAGGGTTAGGACTTAAACAACACCCCGGCTTAGAAAAGGGGCTTAGCTCTTCAAAAATCAAATTTTGTTGGGACGACCTTTGGGTCTTTCATCCAGATGTTTTTTATATTTACAGCAGGAAAATAGTTCCTCGCTTGTGCCTTGGGCCCACTGGGTCTATTAAGGGGTCTTCAACAGGACTTTGTAGGATTAGGACATCAACAACCCCGGCTTTAGTTTTGAGCTTAGCTCTTCAAACACAATTGTGTTGGGGAAGACCCCTGGATCTTTTCATCCGATGTTTTTTTATATTTTCACAGGAAGGAGTTCCCGTTTGGCCCCTTTGGCCCACTGACTCATTAGGGTCTTCCCCACAGGGTAGTAGGGTTGGCTATCAACACCGCGGCTTAGATCGACTTAAACCTTTTTAAACAGTCAACTTGTTTTTTGGGGCGACCGTGGATCTTTTCCCTTTCCCGATGTTTTGTATTTTTAAGCAGGAAGTATTCCTGCCTTTTGCCTTGGCCCCCGGGCTTATTTTGGGGTCCCCTTTACCCCAGGACTAGTAGGGTTAGGGCTATCAAAAACCGCGGCCCTTTGATCGACTTTTGCTCCCTTTAAACAGTCAACTTGTGTTGGGAAGACCGTGGATCTTTTTTTATCCCGGGTGTTTTTTTATATTTTCAGCAGGAAGTTTGTTCCTTGCTTGTGCCTTGGCCCACCGACTCCCATTAGGGGGTCTTCACACAGGGCTAGTAGGGGGGGGACTATTTAAAACCCCCCGGGTTAGATGGGGGTTTTCTCTTCAAACAGTTAATTTTTTTTGGGACGGGCCGTGGATCTTTTCATCCAGATGTTTTGTATATTTACAGCCGGAATAGTTCCCGCTTTTGCCTTGGGCCACTTTACTTAAATTTGGTGTCTTCAAAACAGGACTAGTAGGGTTTGGACTATCAACACCGGCTTAGAAACGCTTTCTTCAAACAGTCAAATTGTGTTGGGGAAAACCGTGGATCTTTTCCCTCCAAGTTTTTTTTTTTTTAAAAGCAGGAAATAGGGTTTCCCGCTTGTTTCCGGCCTAAAGACTCTATTTTGGTGTCTTCACACAGGACTAGTAGGGGTTTGGCTACAACCAAACCCCGGCCCTTTGATCGACTTAGCTCTTCAAAAAGTCAAACTTGTGTTGGGGAAAAACCCTGGATCTTTTTTTTCCCGATGTTTTTTATTTTTTCCCGAGGAAGTAGTTTCCCCGTTGTGGGCCTTTGGCCCACGACTTTTATTAGGTGTTTCACAAAGGACTAGTGGGTTTAGGAAATATCAACACCGCGGGGGTTAGATCGAAATTAGCTTTTTCAAACAGTCAAATTGTGTTGGGGAAAACCCCTGGATCTTTTACCAGATGGTTTTTTTATATTTACAGAGGAAATAGTTTTGCTTTTGCCTTGGCCTACTGGGTCTATTAGGTGTCTTTACAAGGAAATATAGGGTTAAAGGGTATCAAAACCCGCGGCTTTAGATCGACTTTGCTCTTCAATAGTCCAAAATTGTGTTGGGGAAAACAGGGACCCTTTTTATCCAAAATTTTGTATATTTACAGCAGGAAAATAGTTTTCCCCGCTTTTGCCTTGGGCCCACTGACTCTATTAGGTTCTTCACACAAAAAATAGTAGGGTTTTTGGAAATATCCCAAAACCCCGGCTTAGGTTTGGGCTTAGTCTTCAAACAGTCAAATTGTTTTTGGGACGAAAGGGATCTTTTTCATCCCGATGTTTTGTTTTATTTTTTCAGCAGAAGTAGTTTCCCCGCTTGTTTCCTTTGGGGGACTGGGTCTATTTTGGGGTCTTCACCCAGGACTATTTGGGTTAAAGGAAATATCAACACCGGGGGGGCTTAGATCGAAATTTTGCTCTTTTAAACAGTCAAAATTTTTGTTGGGAAGACCGTGGACTTTTTATCCAGAGTTTTTTAATTTTCAGCGGAAGTAGGTTTTCCCCGTTTTGCCTTTGGGCCCACTGGGCTCCTATTAGGTTTTCTTTTAAACAGGGCTAGTAGGGGTTTGGACTATCAACCCCCGCGGCTTAGAAACGAAATTAAATCTTCAAACAGTTTAAATTGTTTGGGAAAAAACCGTGGACTTTTTATCCAGTGTTTTGTATATTTACAGCAGGAAGTAGTTCCTCGCTTTTGCCTTGGGGCCCCTTTACTCCCATTAGGTTTTCCCCACACAGGGGCTAGTAGGGTTAGGGTAAACAACACCGCGTCTTTGATCGCCCTTTTTCCCCTTCAAAAAGGGCCCCCCCTTTTTGGGAAAAAAACCCTGGATCTTTTCATCGATGTTTTTTTTTATTTTTCAGCAGGAAGTAAATTCCTCGCTTGTCCTTTGGGCCCAATGACTCTATTAGGTGTTTTTCACACAGGGGCAAGTAGGGTTAGGACTATTAACACCCGGCTTAGATGACTTAGTTTCAAACAGTCAAATTGTGTTTGGGGCCACCGTGGATCTTTTTTATCCAGAAGTTTTGTTATATTTACAGCAGGGAAATAGTTTTCCCCGCTTGTGCCTTGGCCCAAAGGGCTCTATTAGGTGTCTTCACACCGGCCCAGAGGGGTTTGGACTATCAAAACCCCGGCTTTGATCACTTAGCTCTTCCAAAAACAAAATTGTTTTTTGGGCGAAACCCTGGATCCCTTTTTATCCCGAGTTTTGTATATTTACCCGCAGGGAAATAGTTTTCCCGTTTTGCCTTTTTACTACTGAAACCTTATTTGGTGTCTTTAAACAGGACTAGTAGGGGTTTGGACTATCAACACCGCGGCTTAGGGTCGCTTAGCTTTCAAACAGCAAATTGTGTTGGGGCGACCGTGGTTTTTCATCCAGAGTTTTTTTATATTTTTCAGGGGGGGAAGTAGCCCCCTCGGGTTTTGCCTTTGGTATGACTCTATTAGGTGGGCTTCACACAGGAAAAAATTTTGGGTTTGGGCCCATCAAAAACCCCGGCTTAGATCGATTAGCTCTTCAAATAGTAACTTGTGTTGGGAAGACCTGGATCTTTTTATCCCGAGGTTTTTTTATATTTTCAGGGAGGAAAATAGTTTCCCGTTGTGCCCTTGGGCCCCCCCGCTCTATTAGGTGTTTTTCACACAGGACTAGTAGGGGTTTGGAATTCAAAACCGCGGGGTTTTGATCGAATTTTGCTCTTCAAACAGTCAACTTGTGTTGGGAAGACCTGGATCTTTTTAAACCGGGTGTTTTGTATATTTACACAGGGAAGGGAGTTCCCCGTTGTGCCTTGGCCCACTGACTCTAAATTGGTGTCTTTTACACAGGACTAGTAGGGTTAGGGCTACCAAAAACCGCGGCCGATCGACTTAGCTCTTTAAAAAGTTTAAATTGTTGGGTTTTTGGGACGACCGTGGGGTCTTTTTATCCAGATGTTTTTTTAATTTACAGAAAGGGGTAGTTTTCCCCGCTTTCGCCTTGGCCTTAATTTACTCTATTTGGGGTCTTCACACAGGAAATAGTAGGGTTAGGACTTCAAAACCGCGGCTTTTGATCGACTTTGCTCCCCAAACAGTCAAATTTTGGGGTTGGGGGAAGGGGACCGTGGTCTTTTTTATCCAGATGTTTTTGTATTTTAAAAAGGGAGGGAAATATTTTCCCCCGTTGGTTTCCTTGGCCTACTGACCTATTTGGTGTCTTCCCCACAGGGCTAGTAGGGTTAGGACTATCAACACCGCGGGTTAGGCGAAATTAGCTTTCAAACATTTAAAAATTTTTTGGGGCGACCGGGGATCTTTTCATCCAGATGGGTTTTTTATATTTACAGCAGGGAAATAGTTTTCCCCCGCTTTTGCCCCTTTGGGCCCATGACTTATTAGGTGTTTCACACGGACCCAAATAGGGTTTTGGAAAAGCCCAAAACCCCGGTTAGATCGACTTGGTTATTTATGGGCGAAATTGATATCTGCGTTTTCTTCGTTGTTTACCTGCTTTATGTTAAAATTTTGGGTTTTTAAGAACCCCGGGAAAAAAGATAGGTCTTAATGTGCCCCTTAGTCAAAAGGGGGGGTTTTTCGTTATAAATGTAGATGTAACTGATTGAAAGCAAAATTTACGGGGAAAAAACAAGGGGGCTCCAACGAAGAAAAATCATATTGAGGGCGTCTGTGATATTTTTAGTTAAAAAAATAAGATTGTTGAAAAAAAAAAGACAAAAAGAAGAAAAGATAGAAGATAAAAAACTAAAGTATTTTAATTTTTAAATTTTTTTGGGGAAAAAAAAATATTAGGGTTTTTTTGATTTTGGGGCCGCAAACCCTTTGGTCCTATTTTGGCCACTTCCCGGCCCATGGGTATTTGGGGGTGAGAGAGGGGCCCATGCTGGTCAGAACCAGCCCCGGGTTTGAGGGAATGGGCAAACCACCGAGCGCTCCGCTTTCACCCCGCAAAAAAAGGGGACGGACGTGCCCAGGGGCATTGGGTGCCTTGACACAAATTTCGCTACGCTCAAGGTCAAAACCCCCCACAACCCCCGCCCCGCCATTCATAAGGGCCCAAATGGGTGGGGGTTTAAAACCATGACCCAATGAATATAAAAACTATAGAGGCGAACCCGCAGTAATTTAAACCACTTCCGTCAAAAATTTTTTGCCAAAATTTTAAATGGGAGTTTTTCATGGGTTAAAGAAGATGGGACGAGGGGGGACCAAAAATTTTTTCAAATGGGAAAGGTTGACAGGTTTAATAATAAACCAAATCATTACTAAAATTCCCCCAAAACAATAATTTAAAATTGTCCTGTTTTTCAAAAGCCTAAAACCACATAAAATTTTTAAACCAGAAAAATACTTTTTTCATTAAAAAACAAAATTTAAAAGCCAAATGCCAATTTTTGAATTTTTGGAGGTTTTTCGCTTTATTTGTACGCTTTCGTCTAACGCACTTTTTGGAGACTGGGGATTTAGCAGCCTACTAAAGATGAAAATTTTAATTGCACCCAGCCCAAAAAGTTTTTGGGAAAAAAGGGTCGACCTATCCTTTACTAAACCATTTTTGAGAATTTTAGAAAAAGGATGAATTTTCGGCTGAGGTGATTTGGGTTTTTTTGATTTAAAGGGGCGTCAACCCTTTGGTCATAATGCAACCCCTCGAACCTGGGGGGGGGGGGGGCAGTGGGCAGAACCACCAGAGTAAGGGGAGGGGAAGGGGGGGTTTTCACGTCGCCGGGCGCCATTGTTTCGTCACGTTCCGGGGAATTGGTATGTGTGAGGGGCGTAAGGGGAAGGGGGAAGGTACCCGACGACGATTGCCAGAGCTCGCCTCTATTTTCGGGGAATACTACCCTTCATACTAGCTTGTACGATTAACAAAGCCTTGTTCTGGGCCAAATTCTACCCCGGGCCCAGACGGGTTTCCCGTATTACCAAATTTATTCATTTTTTAAATAAAACATTTGTGAAATTGACTTAATTTTGGTCAACTTCAAGAATTTATTCCAAATGAATACAGATTTTAATAACGCAAATTTGCATAATGGATATCAATGTAAACGCACAGGTTTATTTAATTTTATCGAGAGATAAACGGTTTGGTGGGATTTTCCAAAATTTAAATCTATGTTTAGGATTTATCACTTTTTCACGTTTTGATTTATGTTTCGCGATGGATCTTGAAAGCTAATTTTTGGCAACCAAATGCGAATATCAATATTAAAGTACTTTATATTAACAGATTGATTGGGTATCGCTTAACGTAACATTAATTCCAAAATGCAGAAGATTGCATCGACGACGTTAGAAATTAGGGCGCTTCAACCGTTAGGTCATAAATGCGCCGCCTGTGATATTGAAAGTTAATAAAATGAGTTATTGGTGTGTTAGATGATTAAATTGTTTTTAATGTTTATAAAATTAGTTTATTTAGATTAAGGACGCGTCAACCGTTAGGTTATAATGCATTACTCTAGCCTAGGGGATATGGGGAGGAGGGCCAATGCTGGTCAGAACCAGCCACAGGTAAGGGGAGGAAAGGGGGTTTCTCACGTCACGGTCGTCATCGTCTTTATCATCGTTCGTTGTGTCATTGTCATCGGCGTCGGGTAGGTCGTCAAGGGAAGGGGGAGGTGTCCCCGACGACGATTGCCAGAGCTCGCCTCTATTTTCGGGGAGTAAAATACTACCCTTCATAAAAGCTGATGTTTGCGAGGTGGACTTGCTCTCTTGAATCGCCTTGTACGATTAGCAGAGCCATGCTCTGGGCCAATTCTACCCCGGGCCCAGACGGGACAATTTCTTTCAGATGGGACTGAAAACGTTGATTCTTTTAGCTATGTTTGACACGTGTATAGTTCAAGTCAAGTTCGGTATCGATCTGATCAGCCTCAGCTTGAGCCTGAGGGGCCGAGTTACACAACCGTGACAAGTGTGAGGTTGTAGCTGTCAGGCGAGTGAACTTGGCACCGAGATAAAGCGTCGCCTCGTCCGTGCGGCCTCACCCCACCCACATGGGCGACAGTCAGTGTCAGGAGGTCGCATGGTGACCAGGTGCGGGACACACTCACACGAGCAGCCACAGCTTGAGACTGAGGGGCCGAGTTACACAACCGTGACAAGTGTGAGGTTGTTGCTGTCAGGCGAGTGAACTTGGCACCGAGATAAACCGTCGCCTCGTCCGTGCGGCCTCACCCCATCCACATGGGCGACAGTCAGTGTCAGGAGGTCGCATGGTGACCAGGTGCGGGACACACTCACACGAGCAGCCTCAGCTTGAGCCTGAGAGGGCCGAGTTACACAACCGTGACAAGTGTGAGGTTGTAGCTGTCAGGCGAGTGAACTTGGCACCGAGATAAAGCGTCGCCTCGTCCGTGCGGCCTCACCCCACCCACATGGGCGACAGTCAGTGTCAGGAGGAGGTCGCATGGTGATGAGGTGCGGGACACACTCACACGAGCAGCCTCAGCTTGAGCCTGAGAGGGCCGAGTTACACCACCGTGACAAGTGTGAGGTTGTCTGTCAGGCGAGTGAACTTGGCACCGAGAAAAACCGTCGCCTCGTCCGTGCGGCCTCACCCCACCCACATGGGCGACAGTCAGTGTCAGGAGGAGGTCGCATGGTGATGAGGTGCGGGACACACTCACACGAGCAGCTCAGCTTGAGCCTGAGAGGGCCGAGTTACACAACCGTGACAAGTGTGAGGTTGTAGCTGTCAGGCGAGTGAACTTGGCACCGAGATAAAGCGTCGCCTCTGCCGTGCGGCCTCACCCCACCCACATGGGCGACAGTCAGTGTCAGGAGGTCGCATGGTGACCAGGTGCGGGACACACTCACACGAGCAGCCTCAGCTTGAGACTGAGGGGCCGAGTTACACAACCGTGACAAGTGTGAGGTTGTAGCTGTCAGGCGAGTGAACTTGGCACCGAGATAAACCGTCGCCTCGTCCGTGCGGCCTCACCCCACCCACATGGGCGACAGTCAGTGTCAGGAGGAGGTCGCATGGTGACCAGGTGCGGGACACACTCACACGAGCAGCCTCAGCTTGAGCCTGAGAGGGCCGAGTTACACAACCGTGACAAGTGTGAGGTTGTTGCTGTCAGGCGAGTGAACTTGGCACCGAGATAAAGCGTCGCCTCGTCCGTGCGGCCTCACCCCACCCACATGGGCGACAGTCAGTGTCAGGAGGTCGCATGGTGATGAGGTGCGGGCCACACTCACACGAGCAGCCTCAGCTTGAGACTGAGGGGCCGAGTTACACAACCGTGACAAGTGTGAGGTTGTAGCTGTCAGGCGAGTGAACTTGGCACCGAGATAAAGCGTCGCCTCGTCCGTGCGGCCTCACCCCACCCACATGGGCGACAGTCAGTGTCAGGAGGAGGTCGCATGGTGACCAGGTGCGGGACACACTCACACGAGCAGCCTCAGCTTGAGACTGAGGGGCCGAGTTACACAACCGTGACAAGTGTGAGGTTGTTGCTGTCAGGCGAGTGAACTTGGCACCGAGATAAACCGTCGCCTCGTCCGTGCGGCCTCACCCCACCCACATGGGCGACAGTCAGTGTCAGGAGGTCGCATGGTGACCAGGTGCGGGACACACTCACACGAGCAGCCACAGCTTGAGACTGAGGGGGCCGAGTTACACACCGTTGACAAGTGTGAGGTTGTTGCTGACTAGGCGAGTGAACTTGGCACCGAGATAAAGCGTCGCCTCGTCCGTGCGGCCTCACCCCACCCACATGGGCGACAGTCAGTGTCAGGAGGAGGTCGCATGGTGACCAGGTGCGGGACACACTCACACGAGCAGCCTCAGCTTGAGCCTGAGAGGGCCGAGTTACACAACCGTGACAAGTGTGAGGTTGTAGCTGTCAGGCGAGTGAACTTGGCACCGAGATAAACCGTCGCCTCGTCCGTGCGGCCTCACCCCACCCACATGGGCGACAGTCAGTGTCAGGAGGAGGTCGCATGGTGACCAGGTGCGGGACACACTCCACACGAGCAGCCTCAGCTTGAGACTGAGGGGCCGATTTTACACAACCTTTGACAAGTGTGAGGTTGTTGCTGACCAGGCGAGTGAACTTGGCACCGAGATAAACCGTCGCCTCGTCCGTGCGGCCTCACCCCACCCACATGGGCGACAGTCAGTGTCAGGAGGAGGTCGCATGGTGACCAGGTGCGGGACACACTCACACGAGCAGCCTCAGCTTGAGCCTGAGGGGCCGAGTTACACAACCGTGACAAGTGTGAGGTTTGTAGCTGTCAGGCGAGTGAACTTGGCACCGAGATAAACCGTCGTCTCGTCCGTGCGGCCTCACCCCACCCACATGGGCGACAGTCAGTGTCAGGAGGAGGTCGCATGGTGATGAGGTGCGGGGCACACTCACACGAGCAGCCTCAGCTTGAGCCTGAGAGGGCCGAGTTACACAACCGTGACAAGTGTGAGGTTGCAGCTGTCAGGCGAGTGAACTTGGCACCGAGATAAACCGTCGCCTCGTCCGTGCGGCCCTCACCCCACCCACATGGGCGACAGTCAGTGTCAGGAGGTCGCATGGTGACCAGGTGCGGGACACACTCACACGAGCAGCCTCAGCTTGAGCCTGAGAGGGCCGAGTTACACAACCGTGACAAGTGTGAGGTTGTTGCTGTCAGGCGAGTGAACTTGGCACCGAGATAAACCGTCGCCTCGTCCGTGCGGCCTCACCCCACCCACATGGGCGACAGTCAGTGTCAGGAGGAGGTCGCATGGTGACCAGGTGCGGGACACACTCACACGAGCAGCCTCAGCTTGAGCCTGAGAGGGCCGAGTTACACAACCGTGACAAGTGTGAGGTTGTTGCTGTCAGGCGAGTGAACTTGGCACCGAGATAAAGCGTCGCCTCGTCCGTGCGGCCTCACCCCACCCACATGGGCGACAGTCAGTGTCAGGAGGTCGCATGGTGACCAGGTGCGGGACACACTCACACGAGCAGCCTCAGCTTGAGCCTGAGAGGGCCGAGTTACACAACCGTGACAAGTGTGAGGTTGTAGCTGTCAGGCGAGTGAACTTGGCACCGAGATAAACCGTCGCCTCGTCCGTGCGGCCTCACCCCATCCACATGGGCGACAGTCAGTGTCAGGAGGAGGTCGCATGGGTGATGAGGTGCGGGACACACTCACACGGCAGCCTCCAGCTTGAGCCTGAGAGGGCCGAGTTACACAACCGTGACAGGTGTGAGGTTGTAGCTGTCAGGCGAGTGGTTTTTTTTTGGTTTTATTTGGATTAAGGACGCGTCAACCGTTAGGTCAAAATGCACCACTCTAGCCTAAGGGGGGTGGGGAGGAGGGGCCCATGCTGGTCAAAACCAGCCACGGGTAAGGGGAGGAAGGGGGGTTTCTCACGTCGCGGTCGTCATCGTCTTTGTCATCGTTCGTTGTGTCATTGTCATCGTCGCCGGGGGGTCGTCAAGGGAAGGGGACAAGGTCCCCGGCGACGATTGCCAGAGCTCGCCTCTAGTTTGGGGGTGGTAAGATACTCCGCTTTTTACTAGCTGATGTTTGCGAGGTGGACTTTTTTCTCTTGAATCGCCTTTTACGATTAGCAGAGCCATGCTCTGGGCCAATTCTACCCCGGGCCCAGACGGGGGGGTCAGGCGAGTGAACTTGGCACAGTGAACTTGGCACCGAGATAAAGCGTCGCCTCGTCCGGGGCGGCCTCACCCCACCCACTGGGCGACAGTCAGTGTCAGGAGGAGGTCGCATGGTGACCAGGTGCGGGACACACTCACACGAGCAGCCTCAGCTTGAGCCTGAGAGGGCCGAGTTACACAACCGTGACAAGTGTGAGGTTGTAGCTGTCAGGCGAGTGAACTTGGCACCGAGATAAACCGTCGCCTCGTCCGTGCGGCCTCACCCCACCCACATGGGCGACAGTCAGTGTGAGGGGGAGAGTCGCCATGGTGACCAGGTGCGGGACACACTCACACGAGCAGCCTCAGCTTGAGCCTGAGAGGGCCGAGTTACACAACCGTGACAAGTGTGAGGTTTGTAGCTGTCAGGCGAGTGAACTTGGCACCGAGATAAACCGTCGCCTCGTCCGTGCGGCCTCACCCCACCCACATGGGCGACAGTCAGTGTCAGGAGGAGGTCGCATGGTGACCAGGTGCGGGACACACTCACACGAGCAGCCTCAGCTTGAGCCTGAGAGGGCCGAGTTACACAACCGTGACAAGTGTGAGGTTGTAGCTGTCAGGCGAGTGAACTTGGCACCGAGATAAACCGTCGCCTCGTCCGTGCGGCCTCACCCCATCCACATGGGCGACAGTCAGTGTCAGGAGGAGGTCGCATGGTGATGAGGTGCGGGACACACTCACACGAGCACACACGAGTACTCACGAGCATTCACGAGCATGTTCGAAGATGCACGAGCTTGCACGAGCACACACGAGCACACACGACAACTGCACGAGCACACACGAGCACTCACGAGCACACACGAGCATGCACGAGCTTACACAAGCACAAACGGGCATGCACGAAGATGCACGAGCACACACCGGCACTCAAAAACAAAGTAACAAACAACGACGTGAGAAACTAGGGCGCTTCAACTGGTTAGGTCAAATTGCGCTCCTGTGATTTTGTAACTTGTAACTTAATAAAATGATTATATTGTTTTCTTAATTCATAAAATGATATAGATTTTTTGGGTTTTAGTGGATTAAAGCGCGTCCACTGGAAGGTATAATGCCCACCTACCTAGGGGATAGGGGGAAAGGGGGCCCTGCGGGTCAAACCAGCCACGGTTAGGGGGGGAAAGTGGGTTCTCACGTCGTATTTGTCATCATTCTTGTGTCATTATCATCGTCGTCGGGAGGTCGTCAAGGAAAGGGGAAAGGTCCTCGACGACGATTGCCAGAGCTCGCATCTATTTCGGGCGTAATGTACTCCGCTCTTACTGCTGTGTTTGCGAAGTAAACTTCTTCTCTTTCCCTCGCCTTGTATGATTAACAGAGCCTGCTCTGGCCTATTCTCCCCCGGGCCCAGCGGGGCTATAATTGAAGGGGGATCGTCGAAAATATGGTAAAAAACTGACCTCCCCGTACATTTATGCAACCCGTTGTACGTGCCAAGAGACCGCTGTCCCCATCTGGGGCGCTCAGGCGAACTAACTCGACTCTGAGCCTTGTGTTCTCGCGCGCAAGAGCAACGCTGTCCCCATCTACGGCGCTCAGGCGAACTAGCCAACTCCTGACCCTTGTGCCACTCCCTAGCGGTGTCACCTCGCACTAGCACGGGCTGAGATTGACGAGCCATTAGGCTAATTTGATAATTAGTTGTTTACAGTTGTAAGATGTTCGAGAGTGAGGAAACTGATAGGGGCTGCTAATAATAACTTATAGAGTGCCTTATCGGAAGGGAGAATCTTTAATGACGACGTAGAAACTAGGGCGCGGGCGCTTCAACCGTTGGGTCATATTGCGCCCCCTTTTTGGGGTTTATTTGGTTTAAAGGGGCGTAAACCCTTTAGGTCTAATGCACTACTCACCTACAAAGATATGGGGGGAGGGGTCCATGTGGTCAGAACCCCAGCCTGGGTAGGGGGAGGAAAATTTGGGGTTCTCATGTCGGGGTGTCTTGTCTTCGTCTCGTTTGTGGTGCCAGTGTCGTCATTTTAAATCCGCCGCTGTGATATTGAAAGTTGTTAGATGAGTTAATGGTGTGTTTGATGATTATATTGTTTTCTAAGTTATATAAAGAAAAAAAATTGCTGTGCAGTCAGAGGCACTCTAAAAAGATCCAAAATGCACCATAAAAGGGATGTGGGTGGATAGATCGAAGCAGCATATATAACACGGGCATGGGAGAAAATGGAGTTCCACGTCGTCTTTGTCAGTGTTAGCATCGTCGTTTTCTTCGAAAACGTCTTGGGCATCGCAAGGGGAGGGGGGGGGAGGGTGGTCGGCAGACAAGCCCGCTCTAGTTTAGGGGTATAAAATCATCCACACTTTTCCCTTTAACTTCACCTCGTACGGTCGGGAGAGGGAGAAAAAACCAAGTTGGCGACGAATGACCCCTGTAACTTTTTTATGCCTGTTTTTTTCCCCAGTTTATTTGGATTGAGGGCCGTCCAACCGTTAGGGCTAACGCCCACTCTAGCTCGGGATATGGGGGAGGGGTTAAAGTGGGCCCCCCATTAAACCCTTGGCATTAGCATTGCATTGGCCGACATTTGGGTTTTTGCCCACATTGCTGGGGAAACCAGACACGGTTAGGGGAGGGAATTTTTGGTTTATATGGATTAGGGACGCGTCAACCCTTAGGTCTTGCCCCCGACACCATGAAAAAAAAACGGGATAAACTAGGGCGCTTCAAACCCGGGTTTGGGCATATTGCGCCACCTGGAATGAAAGTAAAAGAGAAGAGTTAATGCGGTATGTTTGAAGATTAGATTGTTTTTTTTAATGTATAAAAAAACAAAAAAAAATTGTTGATGATAAAGTAAAAGCAAAAAAAAAGTTTTATATGTGAAAAAGGATATGGGGGGGAGGGGCCAATGCTGGTCGAACCACCCCGGGAAGGGGAGGAAGGGGGGTTTCTCATCACGTCGCATTGTCTTTTTCATCGTTCGTTTTTTTCCCCTGTCATAGTCGTCGTGGAGGTCGTCACGGGAAGGGGGAGGTGTCCCCGACACATTGCCAAGCTCGCCCTATTTTTGGGGGGGTAAGATACTCCCCCTTACTAGCTGATGTTTTCGGGTGGACTTATTCTCTTGGATCGCCTTGACGCTTAGCGGGCCCTGCTCTGGGCCGGTGATACCCTTTACTTGCCCCCTGGCTTGTCACACTAGGCAAACCCGCACCACAGTGCGGTGTCCGGGTTGCATGCCGTCATCATATATCCACGACGACGTGAGAAAATAGGGGGCTTGAATCGGGTTTGGTTTATTGCGCCGCCTGTACTCTTGTTTGTTAAAACATGTCTTTTTTTATATGTTGTATTTTTGTATTGATATTGTGAAATTTTTAAAAAGGGAAAAAAACAAATTGGGATGATAGTGATGACGAAAGAAAACATTATTTATTCAATTAAAAAATTAATTAGTGTTTTTAAGCGAATTAAATTTTTTTAAAAAAAAATTACATTGAAAAGAAAAAAATTTTTTGTTTTTCGCCTTTTTAATGTTTGAAATTCTTCAAATTTGGGGGAACAAATTGCCGCTGTTTCGCGAAAAAAACTTTCTGTTCGCTTTCCCCGCCTTGTATTATTTGCAAGCTACCTCGGTCCCCCCAGCGTTTTACCACCTTGCAAGAGGGTTTTTTTGTTTATTTGGATTTAAAGGGCCGTCAACCGTTAGGTCATAATGCACCACTCTAGCCTACGGGGGGGGGGGGGGGGGGGGGGGGGGGGGGGGGGGGGGGGGGGGGCCCATGCTGGTCAGAACCAGCCACGGGTAAGGGAGGGAAAGGGGGGGTTTCTCACGTGCGGTCGTCATCGTCTTTTGTCATCGTTCGTTGTGGCATTGTCATCGTCGCGTGTGGTCTCAAGGGAAGGGGGGAAGGTCCCCGACGACGATTGCCCAAACCCCCTCTAGTTTAGACAGTAATTACTCCCCCTTATACTGCTGATGTTTGCGAGGTGGACTTTTTCTCTTGAATCGCCTTTTTTACATTAGCAAACCATGCTCTGGGCCAATTCTACCCCCCGGGGGCCCGGGCGTGGGCCCCACACGCGGGCGTTGAGCGACTCACAGCCTTGCAAGAGACACACGACCCCGGGTCACTGGGA